>SJXQ01003319.1:291884-303869 GCA_006408695.1 Aepyceros melampus | reverse complement strand
CCCCCCCTCCCACCTGCCTCCCCATCCCATCCCTCAGGGTCATCCCAGTGCACCAGCCCTGAGCACGCTGTCTCATGCATCAAACTTGGACCAGCGATCTAGTTCACATATGGTAATAAACATGTTTCAATGCCACTCTCTCAAATCATCTCACCCTCGCCCTCTCCCATAGCATCCAAAAGCCTGTTCTTTACATCTATGTTTAAATAGATATCATCAAAAGTCTGCAAAAACCAAATGTTGTCAAGGATGTAGGGGAAAGGAACACTACTTACTGTTGATGGGATTGTAAATTGGTGCAGCCATTATGGAAAACAGCTTGGAAAACATTATGGAAAACAGTATCTAAAAATAGTACCACCATATGATCCAGCCATTCCACTGCTAGGTGTATCTATCTATCTATCTATCTATAAAATGAAAACACTAATTTGAAAACTCAGTGTTCATAGCAACACTATTAAAGTCAAGATATAGAAGCAATCAAAGTGCCACTAGTAAATTAATGGATAAAGAAGATGTGATGTATGAGTAGTATTTTATGGGAATACTATTCAGTCTTAAAAAATACAATCCTGTCATTTATAGCAATATAGATGGACCTGGGAGATGTTATGTATAGTGAACAAATTCAGAGAAAACAAAATATTCTATGATATCACTTACATATGAAATTTTAAAAATGCAAGTAGTGAATGTACATAATAAAACATAAAGAGACAGATATAGAGAACAAACTTGTGATTAATGTTCAGGAGAGAGAAAGTGGGGGTAATTAAGGTATGGAATTAAGAGGTGCAGACTATGAGATACAAAATAAATAAGATTGACTAGCTCAGTGGGATATAATCATTATTTTGTAATAGCTTTAAAATAAGTATAATCTATATAAATATTGAATCACTATGTTGTATACTTCAAACTAATAAAATATTATGTCAATTATAATAAAGTAAAATTAAATTAAGTAGTTAAAATATCATAGATCCATAAATAGAATTACAGGTACTATTTGATAAATCAGATCATAAAAGAAAATTCAAACACATCTTTTAGGAATTTACCAATGAACTTAAAGAGTTAATGAAACCAGAGAACACTTTTTGCAAAATTAGTGTTTGAGCTCATGAATAAAGTGATTAATATATAACATTTGAGAAAATATAGGGAACAGTTATAAAATGTGCCCATATGGTGGGTAGTCTGTATAGAAAATCTCAAGAATTTTTAAAGACCATATATCTTGAAAACCTTAGTCTTTCACTGCAATAAAATGAAAATTGAATTTTATTAAAATTATAAGACACACACACATGGATAACAGTTGTGGCAGTACTTAAATATTTTATAGTCATACATGATTGTGTTAATATTTGAAAAACACAAATAGGTAACAAGATAAAAATGATGTAAAAATCTAGGAAAAGGGGCACAGACTAAACAGAAAGTAGAAGAAATTAAATGAGGAAGAGGAAAAGTTAAGGATTAAAAATTAAAGATATAGCTGAGAAGATTGGCAAAACCAAAAATTTCATTAAAATTTGGAACAAAATAAGCAAACCTTTGGTGAAATAAATAAAGAAAAATTATAGAAGGTAAAACTTTAGAAAAAATATGCAAAATGTGAGCCTAGCTATAAATAAAAAAGACCTTAAGATCTGCATTTCCCTGGTGAGTCCTGATGTTGAGCATCTTCTCATGTGTCTATTGGCCATCTGAATGTCCTCTTTGGAAAAATGTCTGTTGAAGTTTTCTGCCTATATTTTAGTCAGGTTATTTGTTTTGGTATTGAGTGGTATGAGTTTTATATATATTGTACAACATGGGGAATATGGCTAATAACTGAACAGAGCATAACCTTTAAAAATTGTGACTTACTATATTGTAAACCTGCAATTTATGTAATCTTGTACAGCAACTATATTTCAATTAAGAGAAAGAGTTCTGAAGATAGACTGCACAAAATGTGAATGTACTGAACACCACTAAACTGTATGCTGAAAAATGGTCCAAATTGGTAAATTTCACATAATATGTTTTACCAAGGTAAAAAATAAAAATGAAAATTAAAGAATGAAGAAAATAAAAATATTAAAAATGTAACAATACAAAAACAGACATTATAATGACATCCTTCTCAAATATCTATCAACAAACAAGTCATCAGACTCAGATATTTTTATTTTTATTTATTAAATTTAAATTTATTTATTTTAATTGGAGGCTAATTACTTTACAATATTGTATTGGTTTTGCCATACATCAACATGAATCCACCACGGGTATACACATGTTCCTCATCCTGAACCCCGTTCCCATCTCCCTCTCCATATCATCCTTCTGGGTCATCTCAGTGCACCAGCCCCAAGCATCCTGTATCAGAAAGCTGTGGTACATATACACAATGGAGTATTACTCAGCCATTAAAAAGAATAGATTTGAATCAGTTCTAATGAGGTGGATGAAACTGAAGCCTACAGAGTGAAGTAAGGCAGAAAGAAAACCACGAATACAGTATACTAACACATATATACGGAATTTAGAAAGATGATAAAGATAACCCTGTATGCGAGACAGCAAAAGAGACACAGATGTATAGAACAGTCTTTTGGACTCTGTGGGAGAGGGAGAGGATGGGATGATTTGGGAGAATGGCATTGAAACATGTATAATATCATATAAGAAATGAATTACCAGTCCAGGTTTGATGTAGACTTAGATACTTTTAGAATCAAGTTCTAAAAATTACTGAAGATGAAACATTTTTAAATGGAAACTATTTTAGAAATAGCAAAAGAAGATGTGTTTTAAGCACATTTTATGAGGATTGCAATCAGAGAATTTTAATTGAAAAGGCTATTATGAGATAAAGTTATTATATGTCGCCACCCTTATGGCAGAAAGCAAAGAGGAACTAAAAAGCCTCTTGATGAAAGTGAAAGTGGAGAGTGAAAAACTTGGCTTAAAGCCCAACATTCAGAAAATGAAGATCATGGAATCTGGTCCCATCACCTAATGGGAAATAGATGGGGAAACCGTGGAAACAGTGTCAGACTTTATTTTTTTGGCTCCAAAATCACCACAGATGGTGACTGCAGCCATGAAATTAAAAGACACTTACTCCTTGGAAGAAAAGTTATGACCAACCTAGAGATCATATTCAAAAGCAGAGACATTACTTTGCCAACTAAGGTCCATCTAGTCAAGGCTATGGTTTTTCCTGTTGCTTATGTATGGATGCGAGATTTGGACTGTGAAGTAGGCTGAGTGCTGAAGAATTGATGCTTTTGAACTGTGGTGTTGGAGAAGACTCTTGAGAGTCCCCTGGACTGCAAGGAGATCCAAACAGTCCATTCTGAAGGAGATCAACCCTGGGATTTCTTTGGAAGGAATGATCCTATGGCTGAAACTCCAGTACTTTGGCCACCTCATGAGAAGAGTTGACTCATTGGAAAAAACTCTGATGCTGGGACGGATTGGGGGCAGGAGGAGAAGGGGACGATCGAGGATGAGATGGCTGAATGGCATCACTGACTCGATGGACGTGAGTCTGAGTGAACTCTGGGAGTTGGTGATGGACAGGGAGGCCTGGCATGCTGCGATTCATGGGGTCGCAAAGAGTTGGACAGGACTGAGCGACTGAAATGAACTGAACTGAACTGATTTCTATCAAAAACTATTAGAAATATTTTAAGTTGAATATTAGCAAAACTAAATAGTTATATATCAAGGATAAGTTGGGTTTATTCTAGAAATGCAAAGACTGTTTTGCATTTAAAAATTGATTTTTATAATTAATCATCATAACAAAATAAAGCAACTACAAGGATTTAAAAAATACCTTAGACTCATCTTGAACAGATTTTTTAAAAAAGATTTAATTATGTGAAAAACATCTAAATAAGCAAAGAGGAATAATATTAATTTTAAAGAACATATGACATTCAAAATACTTTGTGCTCCTAATAATATTTCAAATAATATACAGCAAATGTGGTAAAAGAGCAAAGAAATTTGAATTGGTCATCAAAATGTAAGAGTTTAAGTTAATTCTGTTTAAAACCAGATTCAGTAACAAAATGTAAGTGAGCCACGAAAAATTTGAAAGAAAACAACTTTCTAGTTAATTTACAAACATACACAAATCTGAAAATGGAAAATACACATTCTTTCCAAAATACGGTATGTTTATAAATGCTGAACCTATGGTACTCTGAGAAGTTTTCAAATTTTTAAGTAGGATATCATATGGGTCACTATTAGTATCAAAAATGAAAAAAAAAAAAGAAGTTTAAGAAGATTAGTAAGATAAAGAAACCTTAAAATATGATCAAGGAGAAAGAAAATTCACAAATTGCAGCATAAATACAAAAGAGGAATAGCTATAGAGATAACTATTTCTATCCTTTTTCATTGTTGTATTTAATCCCTTAGCAAAGGTAACTATATTTTTTATAAGTACTGAAAGATCAGCACTTGTGTTTCCAAGTCTTACTTTTTCTAGTAGAATAGTATTGTCATTTTGGTTGAAGATATAGGGGTTGCTGGGTTGAGCAGGTATAGTTCAGCTAATTTTGGGTTCTCTTTGGAGGAGGATAATAATCTGGAGGTGTTCTACTGTAATCAATCTAGAAAAATGAACGAAAGTGGACCTGTGTCTTTATAAGGAAATTGACAACTATCTCACTGTTCAACCTACAACTAGATTTTCAAATTAAATTCAGGATAGTTTGGGAAAACACAAGTGACCTAAATATTCATTGTGACACTATTCACAACAGCCAAGTAATGGAAGAAACCTAAATGATTTCTTTGGAGGGAATGATGCTGAAGCTGAAACTCCAGTACTTTGGCAACCTCATGTGAAGAGTTGACTCATTGGAAAAGACCCTGATGCTGGGAAGGATTGGGGGCAGGGAGGGAAGGGGACGACAGAGGATGAGATGGCTGGATGGCATCACTGACTCAATGGACGTGAGTCTGAGTGAACTCCGGGAGTTGGTGATGGACAGGGAGGCCTGGCGTGCTGAGATTCATGGGGTTGCAAAGAGTTGGACACGACTGAACAGTTGAACTGAACTGAAATGTCCATCAACAGATGAATGGATAAGAAGATGTGGTACATATATACAACGGAATATTACTCAACCTTAAAAAAATAATGGAATACTGCCATTTGCAGCAACAAGGGTGACCAATGAGATTATCATACCAAAGTGAAGTAAGTCATAGAGAGAAAGACAAATATCTTGTGATGTGACATATCATATGATGTGGAATCTAGAAAAGATACAAATCAATTAATTTACAAAACAGAAACAGACTTACATAGAAAATAAACTTAGGGCTACAAAAGGGGAGAGGCCCGGGAGGGATAAGTTATCAATTTGGACATAACATATACATACTACTATACACAAAATAGATAAACAAGGACTTACTGTATAGCACAGATAACTCGACTCAATATTCTGTGATAATCTATATGGAAAAATAACCTAAAAAGTAATGTATACATATATATGTATAAATGAACCACTTTGATGTACACTTGAAGCTAATACAACATTGTAAATCACCTATATTGCAATAAAGCTGATTTTAAAAAAAAAAGCTCTGGAAGTCCAATTAAACTTCAGGTGCAAGCCATATTTCCTGGTTCAGCTCTATCAGATATAAATTGGTATTTTGATCCTGATATGACCATTGTGCATCACTTCTATCCACAATCATAAATTACTTTTATCATACTCTCAGTCAAAGGAATCCAGTCTATCAACAGGCTTATATCTAGGCAGGTGGCCATGAATCTCACAGTGATTTGGGAAGTGAAGAAAAGAGGGAGGGTTATCTTTTTTGACAAGGACAATTCAAGGAGACTTAAGAGTTCAAATTTGTTAGCTAATGCCTAATACATATTTCTAATATAAGTACTTTCTTCCTTGCCATTTATATAGAAAAAGATCAGATAGTTTTAATATTTATTTAGTATTTCATTTGTGTAAGTCTTTTGTCCACTAGGTTTCTCTGAACTACAATTATAGGAGATGGAAGCTCTTTTAGAGCTGCTGTCAAAGTTGTCTGATTTTTCACACTTTCTTTTGGACATACGCAGCTTTCAGTCTTTCCTTTCCTTATCTAAACTGTTTATTTTTTTATTTTTATTTTTTAGTTTGTTTTGCTTTACAATACTGTATTCGTTTTGCTACACATTGACATGAATCAGCCACGAGTGTACATGAACTCCCAATCCCGACCCCCACCTCCCGCCTCCCGCCCCAAACCCTCTCTCTGTATTATCCCTGTGCATCAGTCCCAAGCATCCTGCAAACTGTTTAGAATCATGGGAGCAAGTGAACTTTGCATTCTTGTCACCGTAATGACTGAGTGCCAAATCCAGCAGCTCACCTAATATTCTTGCCTTGTTTGCACTCTAGCCATGCTGTGTCTCATGGCTACTTGAGCAAGTGTGAGGAGAATCCATCATGGGAAGAGGGCAGTACTGGGATTTATGATGAGAAAGAGCCAGTGCAGAGTGCAGCTTGTCAAAAGAGATGATGTTCTGTTGAGTGAGGCAGCAGCCAGTTCAAACTATGAAGGAAAGAACTGGGGAATAAGTACTCTGAATTTGCATATCTTCCTTCCTCTGATTTTTCTTACTGTTCATATTGACCACATCCAACTAAAATCCAAACGGCAAAGTAGCCTCTTGAAATACACACTCAATAGAATAACCTTTCAAGGAGAATTGAGAGTAGTTATGAAGCAACAAAGAGAAAATGTCTTTCATACTTTGCAAGAAGATTATACATGCTCAAATCCCTAATGATTAATTCACAGTCATTTTATTTAATAATATGCTCTTGTCAAGTCTTTCTTAATTTGGAGATGCTGGTATATGACTTGATTGGAAGCCAGTTACTCCATACATGATGACATAGCAAAATAATTAGATTACATTAAAGTCAAACATATTTTTGAGAATAACATGAATTATATCTTTAGGCAGTCCTATTGCCATGAATACACTGAAATGTATTAGCATCCATATGAATGAGACTCAGAGACAACTCTTATAATTTCAAAACAGAGATATAACTTTCCCCTTCTCACATTTAGTATTTAAAGTGTATGGGTGGCAATTTAACGAGCAAAGAGAATTTTACATTAGAATTCATCTTTAAACATTTCAGTACTAATTGACTAAAATCTAAAAACTGCCAAGGTTTGGCTCAAGATTCGTGAAATTTCAGAGAAATAGAGTTCAACAGATGTATTAACTATCTGTTCTTCTAATGTCTGTAAGTTCCATCCCAGTACTAAGATATATCACCAGAAATCAAGTAACTAGACATATTTTATGAATTAATACTTTCATTATTTAACATCATTCCCTTAATATTCATAATGATAATTGTATACTAGTTATAGAAGATTCAATGTGTACTTGGCACAGGTGAAAAATTTTTACATGAATTAATTCAATCCTCACGAAACACTTTGCTATCGTAGCAGTATTTTTTGCATGTTTTAGAAAATAATGCTGAAGATATTGTCTATAGTGTTGACCATTACAATACAAAAATATAAATTTTCAGTCTCACTAAAATCTATGAGAAATATTTTCCCCTTTAGTTTAGTTTGTATGTGCATAGTGCATGCATTTTAGAATATAAATGTGTAATGTATACCTTTAAATTTTAAGTATATATTTTCACAAGTTTAGAATTAAATTCTGAGTTCAATAATCACAGCAGGTACCTAAAAATACCTATTTACTCTGCTCACATGATTGTTACATATCCCAAATGCCCATATTTTCCATCAAGTTCAATCTTATTTTGTTTCCTTCCATTCTGTTTGAAATACATGGCATGTACATTCTTAACAAATACATAAAATTAATATTAGCTTGATAATAGTCTCAACAGCAGGAACGCTGTCTTTGATAGTTAATGATATGGTGACATAGTTTTGCTTCCACCCACAAGAATGTATCTTTAAGAGCAATTTAAGGCATATAAAAAAGAAATTTAATTTTTTCACATATCTAGACATTGGGTTATTACATAAATGTATATCCTTAAGAATAATAATGAATATTTCAAATCACTTGTACAAATCCTCATTGTTTAATTTTCTTTTTTTTTCTCATTGTTTAATTTTCTAAGCATAAAATAGCTAACTTGCACACATCAGAGCAACTCTCTTCAATGTAAATGTACATGACATCCAGCCATCACATCCTCTGTCGTCCCCTTCTCCTCATGCCCCTAATCCCTCCCAGCATCAGAGTCTTTCCAGTGAGTCAACTCTTCGCGTGAGGGGGCCAAAGTACCGGAGTTTCAGCTTTAGCATCATTCCTTCCAAAGAAATCCCAGGGTTGATCTCCTTCAGAATGGACTGGTTGGATCTCCTTGCAGTTCAAGGGATTCTCAAGAGTCTTCTCCAACACCACAGTTCAAAAGCATCAATTCTTCGGCGCTCAGCCTTCTTCACAGTCCAACTCTCACATCCATACATGACCACAGGAAAAACCATAGCCTTGACTAGACGGACCTTAGTCGGCAAAGTAATGTCTCTGCTTTTGAATATACTATCTAGGTTGGTCATAACTTTTCTTCCAAGGAGGAAGCGCCTTTTAATTTCATGGCTGCAGTCACCATCTGCAGTGATTTTGGAGCCCAGAAAAATAAAGTCTGACACTGTTTCTACTGTTTCCCCATCTATTTCCCATGAAGTGATGGGGCCAGATGCCATGATCTTCGTTTTCTGAATGTTGAGCTTTAAGCCAACTTTTCCACTCTCCTCTTTCACTTTCAACAAGAGGCTTTTTAGCTCCTCCTCACTTTCTGCCATAAGGGTGGTGTCATCTGCATATCTGAGATTATTGATATTTCTCCCAGCAATCTTGATTCCAGCTTGTGTTTCTTCCAGTCCAGCATTTCTCATGATGTACTCTGCATAGAAGTTAAATAAGCAGGGTGACAATATACAGCCTTGACGTACTCCTTTTCCTATTTGGAACCAGTCTGTTGTTCCATGTCCAGTTCTAACTGTTGCTTCCTGACCTGCATACAGATTTCTCAAGAGGCAGGTCAGGTGGTCTGGTATTCTCATCTCTTTCAGAATTTTCCACAGTTTACTGTGATCCACACAGTCAAAGGCTTTGGCATAGTCAATAAAGCAGAAAGAGATGTTTTTCTGGAACTCTCTTGCTTTGTCCATGATCCAGCGGATGTTGGCAATTTGTTACTATTCTCTATATCTTGGCCAGGGTATGAGATGGAACTTTCCTCTTGATTTTTAAATAATCTTAATAGATGGAAATTGTTTTTTTTTTATTTTAGTATATTTAACTGTTCTACTTTTCGTATGTGAAGGAGCTATGGGTATAAAGAGAGCTAAAAGCAAAATTTGATGACATCTCAGAAACCATTCAGTAAAAAAGGCCTTGAGGTTTAGTCAGTATTTTAGAAAGGAAAATGTAAGAGGCATCATTCTTCTTGGCTCTCCTGCTCCCGTGTTGTTACATGTGTGTTGTGCTGCCATATGCAAAAGAGGGCAGTAATTTCTTTATAGATACATAGGGTTTTTGAGTTAGATGAACCCTTAGGAATCATCTGGTCAGAGCCCTCATTTTACAAATGATTAAAAGAAAACCAAGTGAGCTTCAAGTTGCTCAAGATTTCACAGCTAGGAAGTGGCAGGGCTGAGATTGGAGACCAGCTTCTGGATCTTTCCACCAGGCACACTGCTCCCCTGGTGCAAATTTCATTCAAAGGCTAATGACACGTCTGCCAGTTCTTGACAGGCTGGGTAGCATAAACTTTAGGCTTAGGATATTGCTAATTCTTATTAAATAAATCAGTCAAGAAGGAGAATTCTTATGATCTCAGGTTTAAGATTACAGAGCCAGACGTGAAAAAATATGCCTATATTCAAATATGTTGGACACAACTAGAAGCACATATCATGCACTTCCTATAATTGGCTTATGTATGAATTCTGACTAAGGTGTCTTAAGCCTCCAAATTCAGATTTGAAGGTGATTAAGCCCTCTGGGAAACTGAATCACCATGCTGTTGAATTTTTGTCACAGTAGAGTCAGTCTCATTGCTATTAAATATTGATGCTGTGCTTACCTTTTCCAAACCAAATCAACAATCAAATTTTATATATCAAGAATGGCATATTTTTATCCCATCATCTTTATCATTTTTATTTCCAGTCTTTCATGATTTTATAAAATGTTCTAACAACAGTTAACCCAAGTCTCAGGCTTTATCAGTCTGTGACAACGATATCAAGTCACCCTTATTAGTATCTCAAACCCAGACTGCTCTGTCTGACCCACACTGGAATTCAAATCCCATTGCCTCGCCGCCCCCCACCCCAACTTAGAGAAAGAAGAAATTCTCCAGACTTTCTCAAGCCCTAGCCTGGCTTCGTTTTCCTGCCCTGGAATTGTCCTCTTCTCAGAATGACTGACAAGGGAAATACCAGTACCCTTTTGCAGGCAGGTATTGGTGGTAAGAGGATGGAAGGGTGGTGATGGAAATCCTACAGTACTCTAAGGATTGACCTGGTCATCTGGACTTCATAGCTAAACAAGATAATTGCAATATTAATAGTAGGCAGTATGCTTTCCAAAACCTGCTTTATATAGTCTTAAAATTACCACGTTGTGGGGAAATATTGTGCTTCAGTGGGAAACTGAATTTTCTAGAGTATAGGGCACCTCCCTGCATCATCCAGTTCTAAGAGAACTATCTTAAACCCTGTAAATTGACAACTGATCAATGCAAAATACTTGTTTGTAGACGTCAAGTTATATCCTGTCTAGTAGAGGGGTAGAGCATTAAATGACTTCTCTCCTACTGTGGAAGAAAAAATTTTGTCTCAATTTGCATATTTATTTCACCTTTTTCTCATCTCTAGTATCTTGCACTGATTCCAGTTCTGATCACCAACTAATGACTGTGATTCCCATTCTGAGGTGCCTTTCATGGTAGGAAGTAGAGGAGAGGATTCCCCTACACAACCAAGCAATTTTCTGATACCAGCTAGGTGTCCTGCAATTCAACTCACTTCTGAAATTCTTTACTGAGAGGTAGCATCAGATCCCCCAGATTAAGGGCTGAGTTCTGTAAGACTGCCCCCACCCCATTTCAGACATCAAGTTCAGGGTGTCACCTATACTTCTGTTGGACTGGCTATAAATCAGAGGTTTCCTAGATCCCCCTCCTTGAATTCAATTAATTTTCTTTAGTGGCTCACAGACCTCAGAGAAACATCTTACTTATTAGATCAGTGAAAGAATGAAAGTGAAAGTCACTCAGTCATGTCCAACTCTTTGTGACCCCGTGGACTATATAGTCCATGGGATTCTCCAGGCCAGAATACTGGAGTGGGTAGCCTTTCCCTTCACCAGCGGGTCTTCCCAACCCAGGGATCAAACCAGGGTCTCCTGCATTGAAGGCAGATTCTTTACCAACTGAGCTATGAGGGAAGCCCCATTAGATCACTGGTTTACTATAAAAAGATTTAAGTCAGGAATAGCCAGAGGGAAGGGAAGGGAAGGGCAAAAGGCATGGAGCTTCCATGCTTTCTCCAGGTGCAGCATTCTCGCTGAGTTGCCCCGTGTTCACCAACACAAAAGCTCTCTGAATCCTGTCCTTCTGGGTTTTTATGGAGGCTTCATTACAGTCATGATTGATGACATCATTGGCTATTAGCAATCATTCGGCCTCCAGCACCTCTGCGCATTCCTAAAAGTCAGGACAGATGGACTAAAAGTTCCAGCCTTCCAGTCACATGGTTGGTTCTCCTGACAGCCAGCTCCCTTCTATAGGTGCTTTCCAAAATCGATCTTATTAATATAAACTTAGGTGTGATTGAAAGAAGTTTGTTATGAATATCAAGACACTTTTGTAAGCTTTGATTGAGACTCTGTAACTCAGATTAGTATTTGAGTCCCCATGC
>SJXQ01003319.1:176141-286142 GCA_006408695.1 Aepyceros melampus | reverse complement strand
TCTTCTACAAACATTATTTTTGGAAAAAAATCATAGTAAAATATGAAAACTACTGCTTAAATTTCACATAATATTCTTTGAAGCCATGCGTTATTAGTTTTTCAGTCATCTACTATTTTGTATTATTCATACTGCTGCTTGCTTCCACCATCATAGGTAGCTGTGAGCTGGCAGTGTTTTATAGTGAACTTTCCCGGTTCAGACTCTAATGACAACCAAAATACTCATGTTCTCACCTTGCATTTGTGGAGTGCTTTATCTTTTTGCAGTACTCTTACATACACCTTTTCATTTCATATTCACAGCTTCTATCACCATCAATTGCAGTCTTGACTGTATTCATTATGGCAATGTATCAAAAAGGCTTCCACGAAAGTCTTTTCATTGGCAACTACTTTAGCTTGGGTTCCCCTAGAAACTAACTCTGAGACAAGGATCCTATTTGGGAGGTGACACCTGGAGGCATGCATAGGAGAAGTGACAGGGAAGAGCAGGAAGCTAATAAATGACACACCCTAGAGCAGGTAACAGTTAAGAGCAATGAAGACTAACTCCTGCTGGGGAACTTTGAGAAACAGCTCAGAGATCCCAGAGATCTCCCTACTGAGAAGCTAGACATAGGCATTATTTTTCCTCTGACTCTCATCTCTTATTGACTGAGGGCTGCTGCCAGAGATGAGATATTTCCCTCCCTTCTGGGGTCAAGCAGAAGCCCTCAGAAGTAAATACCTGTAACTGGATGCCTGTGGCATATAGGTAATTCTAGGAGGGTAAGGGCAGAGCCCCCCAGAATATCTGCTGCAACCCTTTCTGTAGATGTGTCCTGAAGATGTCTTACATTTGTAGCCTGCATAACATTTTCACAAATATTCATTTCCCACAACCCCTTCAGTTTTAATGATGATTTCACCTTGATGTGGGTGAAAGAGGAAAGTGAAAAAGCTGGTTTAAAGCTCAACACTCAAAAAACGATGGTCATGGCATCCGGTCCCATCACTTCATGGCAAATAGATGGGGAAACATGGAAACAGTCAGAGACTTTATTTTGCGGGGGGTGGGGGGGGGGCTCCAAAATCACTGCAGATGGTGACTGCATCCATGAAATCAAAAGAAGCTTGCTCCTTAGAAGAAAAGCTTTGACCAACCTAGACAGCATATCAAAAAGCAGAGACATTACTTTACCAACAAAGGTCTGTCTAGTCAAAGCTATGGTTTTTCCAGTAGTCATGTATGGATGTGAGAGTTGGACTGTGAAGAAAGCTGAGTGCTGAGGAATTTATGCTTTTGAAGTGTGGTGTTGGAGAAGACTCTTGAGAGTCCCTTGGATTGCAAGGAGATCCAACCAGTCCATCCTAAAGAAAATCAGTCCTTAATATTCATTGGAAGGACTGATGCTGAAGCTGAAACTCCAATACTTTGGCCACCTGATGAAAAGAACTGACTCACTGGAAAAGACCTTGATTCTTGGAAAGATGAAGGCAGGAGGAGAAGGGGATGACAGAGGATGAGATGGTTGAATGGCATCACTGATTCAATGGATGTGAGTTTGAGAAAGCTTCAAGAGATAGTGAAGAACAGGGAAGCATAGCATACTGCAGTCCATGGGGTCACAAAGAGTTGGACATGACTTAGTGACTTGAAAATCTTAAGTTCTAATAACTTTTTAGAGTAACTCACTGAAATCCCTGAAACTGTTATACTTAGAAGTATGTTTTATTATACAAGACACACAAAGGACAAGGTCCAGAAGGGCCCTGGATGAAGAGCTTTCATGCTTTTCCCATATAGTCAGGATATTTTACTCTCCCGGTACATTCCTGTGTTCATCAGCCAGCAAACTTTGTGGAGCTTCAATGTTCAGAGTTTTTATGTAGGGTACCATTACATGGGAATGATTGAGTAAATGATGGTCACATGATTGAGCACAATCTCTAGCTCCCTTCCTGTCTCTGGAGGTCAGAGTGGTCTAGAGTTCCAGCCTTATAATCAAATGGTTGGTCTTTTCTGGTGACCAGTTCCCATCCTGAAGCTAACAAAGGGCATACACAGATGCCTCATTAAAGTAACAGACATTCCTATTACTCAGGAACTTCCAAGGGTTTTTGAAGCTCTTTGCCAGAGACCAGGGAGGAAAACTAGATAAATACTTTATTATACTACAGAGCCCCTAATGTACTAATCATGATTATTTTAAAATTTCTTATATGATAATTTAAAAATTTGTGTCATATCTGAGTCTGGTACTGATCGTTGCTTTATGTCTTCAGAATGTATTTTTTTTCTTGTCCTTTAACATACCTCACAATTTTTTGTTAAAAGTGGTCATCATGTATCTGATAATAAGAACTAAGGTAATCAGCCTTTCATTGTGAATCTTTATGTAAATCTGGACAGAGCTGGGCTATATTTAATGCTTATTATGACTGTATATTGGAGAAGGAAATGGCAACCCACTCCAGTATCCTTGTCTAGAAAATCTCATGGACAGAGGAGCCTAGTGGGCTGCAGTCCATGGGGTGGCAAAGAGTTGGGCATGACTGAGCGACTAACACTTACTTACAACACTTACTTCTCTAGTTTCTTTTTTATTTTTCTGCTTCTGTATTATCTTTAGGTTTCCCTCAGAACATCTTCTTAAGTAGAGCCTGTATTTTGCAGGTCTCTCAGTTGAAATCACTATTATTATCCTGGAGTCCTGCCAATGTAGTGCTAAGGTAATAAGGTGGGGAAGCACTCTATTATCTTATAATTAAATCTCAGGTTTTTTTGAGCGGGCCTACATCATTGAGCTGTGACCTGTAGAAGCACTTCTTTTCCCCTTTTCAATTCAGTTCATTTCAGTCTCTCAGTTGTGTCCTACTCTTTTGTGACCCTATGGAGTGCAGCACGCCAGGCCTCCCTGTTCATCACCAAGTGCCAGACCATGCTCACGTCCATTGAGTCAGTGATGCCATCCAACCATCTCATCCTCTGTCATCCTCTTCTCCTCCTGCCTTCACTCTTTACCAGCATCAGGGTCTTTTCAATGAGTCAGCTCTTTGCATCAGGTGGCCAGTCTGCCTGGGTGCAGTCTGTGGGACATGGTTTCCCCCTCACATGCCCCAGTTTGGGTGGCCTGAGAAGCCTGAGGGCCACTTGGGTTCCTCAGCCATGACAGCTGGGAAAGATCTGGGGACCTGGCCTTGGGGAGCTGCCAACTGAGATCTGCCTCCTTTTAGCCAGGACCTGGACCTCAGAGGGTGAAAGTTACACCTTGGGACCTTGCTCTTTCTTATCAGAACAGAGAATAACATTTGTTTGGTAGACATTTATAGGAACATTGTTATCTGACCATGACCTGACTGCAAGGACAAAGGATTTGACTGCGTGAAGTTTGTAATAACTAACCACGCCCCTCCCTTACCTTTCCTATAAAAGGACTTTGTTGAAAGCTTTCAGTAACTTTGAGGTGCTTAGGGCATGATCCCCCCATCTCCTTGCATGGCCCTGTAATACACCTCTGTTCCAAACTCCAATGTTTTAGTATTGTTTGGCTTCACTGTGCATTGGCCACACAAACTTGCATTTTTTGGTAACATGCACATATGTATGTATTGGAGCCCCACAAAGATATGAGACTCAAAAAGGCAGCCAAGCAATTGAGACTTATATACCATTCTGAGCTAAGAGAAGAGACAGGGCTCTGGGGCTTCCACAGGGAGGAAGACAATTTATAGGAAGGTGAGAAGAGGAAACAAATGGTTAAAGAAGTTTGCCTTGTAGGCAGATAAGTCTTTCAGGTGAAAAGGTATGGGTTTTAACCAAGTGGACTTCAAAGTATTTTGTAACTATCCAGTAAGTTATCATGGCATCACTCACCACAGTAGAGACCATGGGATTTTTCAGTTTCCAGTCAGTTCAGTTCAGTTCAGTCGCTCAGTTGTGTCCGACTCTTTGTGACCCTATGAATTGCAGCACACCAGGCCTCCCTGTCCATCACCAACTCCCGGAGCTCACTCAGACTCAAGTCCATCGAGTCAGTGATGCCATCCAGCCATCTCATCCTCTGTCGTCCCCTTCTCCTCCTGCCCCCAATTCCTCCCAGCATCGAGTCTTTTCCAACGAGTCAACTCTTCGCATGAGGTGGCCAAAGTACTGGAGTTTCAGCTTCAGCATCAGTAGATGATGGTAAACTTAATAATAGGAATAAATGTTGGACTTTGCTAATACCCTAGTAAAAGATGATGTGGACTTTAAACACATTAGAAAACATAAGATTTTGGAATACTCAGCAGTGGCCACAAGACTGGAAAAGGTCAATTTTCATTCCAATTCCAAAGAAAGGCACTGCCAAAGAATGCTCAGACTACAGCACAATTGCACTCATCTCACATGCTAGTAAAGTAATGCTCAAAATTCTCCAAGCCAGACTTCAGCAATACGTGAACCGTGAACTTCCTGATGTTCAAGCTGGTTTTAGAAAAGGCAGAGGAACCAGAGATCAAATTGCCAACATCCGCTGGATCATGGAAAAAGCAAGAGAGTTCCAGAAAAACATCTATTTCTGCTTTATTGACTATGCCAAAGCCTTTGACTGTGTGGATCACAGTAAACTGTGGAAAATTCTGAAAGAGATGGGAATACCAGACCACCTGACCTGCCTCTTGAGAAATCTGTATGCAGGTCAGGAAGCAACAGTTAGAACTGGACATGGAACAACAGACTGGTTCCAAATAGGAAAAGGAGTACGTCAAGGCTGTATATTGTCACCCTGCTTATTTAACTTATATGCAGAGTACATCATGAGAAATGCTGGACTGGAAGAAACACAAGCTGGAATCAAGATTGCTGGGAGAAATATCAATAATCTCAGATATGCAGATGACACCACCCTTATGGCAGAAAGTGAGGAGGAGCTAAAAAGCCTCTTGTTGAAAGTGAAAGAGGAGAGTGGAAAAGTTGGCTTAAAGCTCAACATTCAGAAAACGAAGATCATGGCATCTGGCCCCATCACTTCATGGGAAATAGATGGGGAAACAGTAGAAACAGTGTCAGACTTTGTTTTTTTGGGCTCCAAAATCACTGCAGATGGTGACTGCAGCCATGAAATTAAAAGGCGCTTCCTCCTTGGAAGAAAAGTTATGACCAACCTAAATAGTATATTCAAAAGCAGAGACATTACTTTGCCGACTAAGGTCCGTCTAGTCAAGGCTATGGTTTTTCCTGTCGTCATGTATGGATGTGAGAGTTGGACTGTGAAGAAGGCTGAGCGCAGAAGAAATGATGCTTTTGAACTGTGGTGTTGGAGAAGACTCTTGAGAGTCCCTTGGACTGCAAGGAGATCCAACCAGTCCATTCTGAGGGAGATCAGTCCTGGTATTTCTTTGGAAGGAATGATGCTAAAGCTGAAACTCCAGTACTTTGGCCACCTGATGCGAAGAGTTGACTCATTGGAAAAGACCCTGATGCTGGGAGGGATTGGGGGCAGGAGGAGAAGGGGACGACCAAGGATGAGATGGCTGGATGGCATCACAGACTCAATGGACGTGAGTTTGAGTGAACTCCGGGAGTTGGTGATGGACAGGGAGGCCTGGCGTACTGCGATTCATGGGGTCGCAAAGAGTCGGAGACGACTGAGCGACTGAACTGACTGAGAAAAGTAATGATGTTGTCCCAAACTCTTAACATAACCATGTTTTTGTTGAAATTAATGTCCCTAACAAAAGTAGCAGGCATCAGAATTTACTGTTTCCTAGTTCAGGGATGACTTTGTCTTTAAACTTAGTAGTGACAAAAATATTTGCAAGGATCCAGATAAGACATCTCAGAGTCCTAACTGTAGTAGTGACCATGAGATTTTTGCAGGTATTCTTTGAATAGAAGCTGGTGTCTGAAACTACAGTGTTGACCTTAGACTTCTCCAGGTATCCAGGTGGAGTTGGTGGTTGCCATAATGCAATGGACTGCTGGAATTATCAGGGTCCAGATGGAAGAACAAGTATTCCTAACCAGGGTTGCCACCATGTGTTTTTACAGGTCCTAGTCAAGAGATGATGGTGTCTCTAACGACAATGCTGACCTCAGAACTAAAGGATCCAGGTAGAGTTCATGAGTCCAATAATGTAGTAGTGATCATAGGAGTGTTTGAAGTCCATGTGGAAGATATATCCCTAATCACAGTTGCCATCATGTGTTTTTTTGGCTCCAAATCAGGACATAAAGGTGAAAATCATGGAATCCAGGCAAGTGATGATGTGGACCTTAAACATTTCATAGGCTATATGATTTTTAGAATTCTAAGTAAGCAACGATGTTGTCCCCAACACGTGTTGGTATCATAATTTTTTTTGCAAATATTCAGATAAAAAGTGATACTGGGCCTACAAATACCAAGAAGTGTGAGATCTAGTTTAGCTAGTTTTCTAGTTTAGAGAAAATGTGTATTTAACCTTAGGAATGAATGAGAGATTTGCAAGTATCCAGATAATTGAGCTTAACATTCTCCATCATAGTACTGACCATGAGATTTCTATCGGTGCAAGGTCAAGAAATGATGGTGCCTGTAACTACAGTGTTAACCTGTAAGTTCTGCCAGTGTTCAGGTAGCATGGATGGGCCCATACATATGGACGTGACAAAAGTTCTTTGTCAGTGTCCTAGTAGGAAAAGTTATGTTGTTAAATGTATCTGTCACAGTGTTTTTTTTTTTTTTTTTTTTAATATGACGTTGCTTGATCCAGTAAGTGATTATATGAATCTGACAACACTATAGCCCTTCTGACCTTCAGAAATCTAGGTAAATGATGATGGTATCCCTGACATTTGTGTTACCATGTTTTGTTCTGTTTTGCAGATACTCAGGTAAGAAGTGTTCAGTTTAGTTCAGTTCAGTTCAGTTGCTCAATAGTGTCCGACTCTTTGGGACCCCATGAATCGCAGCACGCCAGGCCTCCCTGTCCATCACCATCTCCCAGAGTTCACTCAGACTCACGTCCATTGAGTCAGTGATGCCATCCAGCCATTTCATCCTCTGTCGTCCCCTTCGCCTCCTGCCCCCAATCCCTCCCAGCATCAGGGTCTTTTCCAATGAGTCAACTCTTCACATGAGGTGGCCAATGTACTGGAGTTTTAGCTTCACCATCAGTCTTCCAAAGAACACCCAGGACTGATCTCCCTGGTTGGACCTCCTTGCAGTCCATGGGACACTCAAGAGTCTTCTCCAACACCACAGTTCAAAAGCATCAATTCTTCGGCGCTCAGCTTTCTTCACAGTCCAACTCTCACATCCATACATGACTACTGGAAAAACCATAGCCTTGACTAGATGGACCTTAGTCAACAAAGTAATGTCTCTGCTTTTCAATATGCTATCTAGGTGGGCCATAACTTCCTTTCAAGGAGTAAGCGTCTTTTAATTTCATGGCTGCAATCACCATCTGCAGTGATTTTGGAGCCCAAAAAAATAAAGTCTGACAATGTTTCTACTGTTTCCCCATCTGTTTCCCATGAAGTGATGGGACCAGATGCCATGATGTTAGTTTTCTGAATGTTGAGCTTTATGTCAACTTTTTCACTCTCCTCTTTCACTTTCATCAAGAGGCTTTTTAGTTCTTCTTCACTTAGTGCCATAAGGGTGGTGTCATCTGCATATCTGAGGTTATTGATATTTCTCCCAGCAATCTTGATTTCTCAGCCTTCTTCACAGTCCAACTCTCACATCCATACATGACTACTGGAAAAACCATAGCCTTGACTAGATGGACCTTATTCAACAAAGTAATGTCTCTGCTTTTGAATATGCTATCTAGGTTGGTCATAACTTTTCTTCCAAGGAGTAAGCGTCTTTTAATTTCATGGCTGCAGTCACCATCTGCAGTGATTTCGGAGCCCCCCAAAAAAATAAACTCTGACATTGTTTCCACTATTTCCCCACCTATTTCCCATGAAGTGATGGGACTGGATGCCATGATCTTCGTTTTCTGAATGTTGAGCTTTAATAAGACTTTTTAAAAATGAGGACATTCTTCAAGAATTATTTGATTCTTTTAGAAATGGCAATCTTAGGAAAATGGGTATCCCAGAAGGAGAAGAGATGGAGTGGGGTGTTTATTTAAATAAATAGTAGTTGAAAACTTTTCAAATCTAGGAAAGAAACTGGATATTTAAGTCCATGAAACTAAGAGAACACCTAATTACCTCAGTGCAAAAAGATTTTCTCCAGTTCAGTTCAGTTGAGTCGCTCAGTCATGTCTGACTTTTTGTGACCCCATGAATTACAGCACGCCAGGCCTCCCTGTCCATCACCAACTCCCGGAGTTCACTCAGACCCACGCCCATGGAGTCAGTGATGCCATCCAGCCATCTTATCCTCTGTCATCCCCTTCTTCTCCTGCCCCCAATCCCTCCCAGCATCAGAGTCTTTTCCAATGAGTCAATTCTTCACGTGAGATGGCCAAAGTACTGGAGTTTCAGCTTCAGCATCATTCCTTCCAAAGAAATCCCAGGGCTGATCTCCTTCAGAATGGACTGGTTGGATCTCCTTGCAGTCCAAGTGATTCTCAAGAGTCTTCTCCAACACCGCAGTTCAAAACCATCAATTCTTCAGTGCTCAGCCTTCTTCACAGTCCAACTCTCACATCCATACATGACTTGGAAAAACCATAGCCTTGACTAGACAGGCCTTAGTCAGCAAAGTAATGTCTCTGCTTTTAATATGCTATCTAGGTTGGTCATAACTTTTCTTCCAAGGAGTAAGTGTCTTTTAATTAAAAGTGTCAAACATCAGTGATAAAGAATTTTAAAGGTAACCAGAGAAAAAGGATCACCATGAGACTATCAGCAGATTTCTCAGCAGAATCTCTACAGGCCAGGAGGAAGTGGAATGGTGTTCTCAAAACCCTGAAAGACAATAACCATCAGCCAAAAGTACTCTATCTGGCAAAGTTATCACTCACATATGGAGAAGTTAAAACTTTCCCAGACAAACAAAACCTGAGAGAGTTCATCAACAGTGGTGGTGGTTTAGGCACTAAATCGTATCCAACTCTTGAGATCCCATGGACTGTAGTCTCCTTTGTCCAAGGGATTCTCCAAGTAAGAATATTGGAATGGGTTCTTTCTTTCTCCAGAGAATCTTCCTGACCCAGAAATCGAACCCAGATCTCCTGCATTGCAGGCAGATTCCTTACTGGCTGAACCATGAGGGACACTAGACCTGCCTCATAAGAAATGGTGAAAGCTTTTTAACCAGAAAGAAAATAGCAAAAGTACACAAAACTTTGAGTAATGTGATAGAGTCAGAAAATTGCAAGGACTTCCCTGGTGGCTTAGAGGGTAGAGCATCTGCCTGCAATGCAGGAGACCTGGGTTCTATCCCTGGGTCGGGAAGATTCCCTGGAGCAGGAAATGCCAACCCACTCCAGTATTCTTGCCTGGAAAATCCCATGGACAGAGGAGCCTGGTAGGCTACAGTCCTGGGGCCGCAAAGAGTCGGACATGACTGAGCTGCTTCACTTTAATTTAATTTACTTTATAAACACTTTATTATAGCAAGACCAAGGCAGTGCCGAGTCCCATAGAGGAGGGGCCCCCATGTACCATGGACTGGTACATGGCACAGCAGGAAGTGACCAGTGGGCCAGTGAGCAAAGCTTCATCTGTCTGTGCAGCCACTCCCCACTGCTTGCATTACCTCCTGAGCACTGCCTCCGGTCAGATCAGTGATGACACTAGTTCTCATAGGAGTGGGAACCCTACTGTGAACTGTACATGCAAGGGACCCAGGCTGCATGCCCCTTACAAGAATCTAATGCTTGGTGATCTGATTGTGTATTGTGGTGAGCTACACAATTATTTCATTACATACCACAATGTAATATAACAGAAATAAAGCATGATAAATGTAATGAGCTTGAATCATCCTGAAACCATATCCTGCACCACAGTCCATGGGAAAAGTTGTCTTCTATGAAATCGGTCCCTGTGCCAAAAAGGTTGGGACTACTGCCATAGAGGATTAATTTAAGAGGAAGATATTTTCATTAAACTGGCAAAAATTAAAGAGAGGAATATTAACAGCAGCAAGAGAAGAGCAACAAATAACATACAAAGGAATTCCCATAATGCGATTAGCTCACTTTTCAGCAGGAACTGCTGGCCAAAACAGAGCAGCAGTGATCAACACAGCATGGCACTGGCACAAGAGCAGACACCAAGATCAACAGAAAAGAACAGGGGCTCCAGAAGTTAACTGTGGTCCAGAGTTGACCAGGATACACAGAGAAGAAACGGCAGTCTCCTCAATAAGTGTGCCAGGAAAACTGGACAGCTACATGTCAAACACTGAAGTTGGAACATTCTCTAATACTATATAAAAATAAACTGAAAAATGGATTAATGATCTAAATGTAAGATCAGAAAGCATAAGACTCCAAGAAGAAAACATAGGCAGGATATTATTTGATGTAAATTATACCAGTATCTTTTTTGATCTTCTAACGCAAGAGAAATAAAAGCAAACATAAACAAGTACATAACTAAACTTAAAAGCTTTCATACAGCAAAGGAAACCATCAACAATACAAAAGGACAACCTACTGAGGGTGAGAAAATATTTGCAAATGATATGACCGATAAGGGTTTAATCTACAAAATATAAAAGTAGCTCATACAACTCAACAGCAAAAGAAAAAAAGCAATCCAATGCAAAAGTAGGCTAAAAAAAAATAGAGATTTTTCCAAAGAAGTTATACAGAAGCCAACAGGCACATGAAAAAAGGCTCAATATTATTAATCATTGGGGAAATGCAAATTAAAACCATAAAGAGATATCACCTCCTACCTGTCGGAAAGGCTGTCCTCAGAAAGAACACAAATAACAAATGTTGGAAAGGATGTGGAAAAAAGGGGGCCCTCATACACTGTTGGTGGGAATGAAAATTGGTGTAGTCACTGTAGAAAACAGAATGTAGGCTTCTCAAAAAATAAACCAGAACTACCATGTGACTGACTCCCTGGTTCCACTCCTGGTTATATATATAAAAAGAACAAAACCACTAATTGGGAATGGTACATGCACCCCAATGTTCATAGCAGTATTATTTATAATTGTGAAGATATGGAGGCAAATTGAGACTTTATCAGGAAATGAAAGAATAAAGAAAATGTGGAACATATATGCAATGGAATACTCCTTAGCCATAAGAAATAAAATTTTGCCATTTGCAGCAACATGGATAGACTAGAAGGGTAGTATGCTAAGTGAAATAAGTCAGACAGAGAAAGACAAATACTGTATGATATCGCTATATATAGAATCTAAAAAACTAAAACAAACTAGTTAACATAACAAAAAAACAGATAAGAGAATAAATTAGTGGTTACCTGTAGGGAAAGGGAAGAAGGGAAGAGCAATATAGGGAGAGGAGATTAAGAGCTATAAACTATTATGTGTAAAGTAAGCTATTAGAATATACTGTACCATACAGAGAATACAGCCAATATTTTACAGTAACTAGAAATGGAGTATAACTTTTAAAACCCATGAATTATATGTACACCTGTAACTTACATAATGTTGTACATCCATGATACTTCAATAAAAAGATTTCCTGGATATTTTCTATCAGATAAAATATGCTGAATATATAAATAATAATCATATTTAAGTCTTGGTGCCATTGCCTTCTCCAAAGAATCTATAATATGAAGCAATTCTAGAATAAACTTTTACATGTTGTTAAACAAAAAAATGAAAGCTAAGTTTATCATTTAAAATAGAATTTTCAGAGTCAGTATCATTTATTTAGTGAGTGGCAAATTAAAAATTAGAACAGAGGACCCTCTGATTCACAAATCCCTTCAATGAAACTACTCTGAAGTGATAGGCCACTATCACTTTCTTTAATCATGAAAGACAGTACATTATAGGTACCAGGGTAAAACCTTGTACAAGCTAAAATAGAACCAAATTGATAGAGAATACCTGCTATTCATCGATATTACTCCCCCGAAATCTGGCAGCTTCCTTCACTTGCTGAGCTATTTTTCTTTGCAATTTCACTTGAGATATTCATTTCCCTGTAAAGGGAACTTGCCCTCATTTTGATTAGTTTATTTAGAAGAGCAGGATTCCTGAAGCACATGAAGGGGTTTCACCACTGAAAATTACCTGGCCCAAGACTATACATTGGTGCCTTTATTTTATTTTTAACAGAACCACAGGTGCTAATTAGGTGCTCTTTCAAGATGCCGAAGAAAGATTCTGAGGTCCCAAACTGCCATCAGTCTCATCATGTTATCCCTGAAGTGCTTCTCTATGAGGAACTTTGCGCATTTGACACATCCCCGCTCTTTGCAAATTATTTTAAATGACTTCTTAATTAAACACACTATCTTGCCCATTGCTAATGAAGCAGGCAGGAACTTCAGAGCAGTTAGGAAATAGAACTGGTTCCAAGACCCTTCTTTCCTCTCTCAGGACCCTGTTTCAAGCAGAAGCAACTGTGTTTACTCTTCAGCCAGTATTGTGTCTCTTTACAATAAAATGTGAATTCTTTATCTCTGGGTTGCAGATTTTTCAGGCACCATACAACTCAGATTTAGTTAACATTATTTTAATGTTTTTCCTCCTCCACCGCTGACTTCTGAAAGACATAGAGGGAAAAAATCTTTCTTTTAGGAAGAATAATCTGTGTAGTATCCATCTCTAACTCAGGCAGTGACTCCTGTATGTTTTGCAAAGGTTTTGATTAGACTGTCAAAGGAAGTGTTCTCTCATTAGGAAGACTTGCCAGAGAGCCTCAATAAGATTCATCAAAGAAATCCTTTTCACCCCCATATACCAGCAAGGAAAATACACAGTGGTCCCTTGGTATCTGTAGGGGGGTTGGTTTCAGAACCTGCCAAAGGTACCAAAATCCATGGATGCCCAAGTTCCATTGTCTACCCTCCATAAACTTAGCTCCACATCCGCAGACCAGGAATTGTATTAGTACATCTGGCCCTTGAACACTCAGAGGTTTAGGACAATGGTCCCTGTACAGTCAAAAATCCACATGTAACTTTATAGTCAACCCTCTATACTGGTGGTTCTGTACCCATGGATTCAACCAACTGTGGACTGTGTAGTGCTGCAGTATTTATTTACTGAAAAAATCTGCATATAAGTGGACTCATGCTTTTCAAAGCTGTACTGTTCAAGGATCAACTCTATAACACTACCTAATTCTGTTAAGAATTTGTCTCACATTTTTGTTCCCAACTGTTCAAATTTCTGGTTAATAAAATTCTTAAATAAATAAAGGAAGAAGGATCATCCTTCAATTTTATTTTCAAAATATTTTTGTTGGTTATCCAACCCTTAGACAGTGAAAATCATAACAGATTATGAAAACTATTAAAACTTAAAATTCATAAGAGAACTACAGTTTGTCCTTTTTATAACCCTGGACCAGGGTTTATTCAGACCTGGGAAGATTCATCAGCCCTAGTTTGGAATTGAGACTAGACACAGAATCAAGGATGCTGAATTCCTCCTTAAACTTAACCATAGTTTCCAAACCCTCATCTTAGCCAATGTCCTACCAAAGCTGGCCTGTACATCCCTCTGAGGTCATCTTTATATACACCTCTTCTATTCAAGTAACATTGGCCACATCAGAGTACTTTGATCATAGCACACAAATAATTACTAATAGATGCCTGAAGAATATATTAAAAACTTTAAGGTAAAGTATTACTAAAAAGTGGTTACTAAGCTTCATATGTTGCCTTCAACAAAAACATTTTAGTATTACTGTTTCCAGGCACATTGCTCATTGTTTGTATGCATTGTCTTATATATTTATTGTAACAACATTATGGAAAATGTTTTATACCACCTTTGTTATAGATAAGATGCTTCCATGGGAAGATTGCCAGTCTCACATCACTTTCAGAGCCAGGTGTCTAAAGGAAATCACCAGACCATTTGCCCTTAACAAGAACTAAATAGCCTTTCAGGCTATAGCCTCTGCCTGGAGCTAAACCTCATCCGAAAGGACATCCAGCAGAAATTCAACCAATTCAGTTCAGTTCAGTCACTCAGTCGTGTCTGACTATTTGCGACCCCATGAATCACAGCACACCAGGCCTCCCTGTCCATCACCAACTCCCGGAGTTCACTCAAACTCACGTCAACCGAGTCCATGATGCCATCCAGCCATCTCATCCTCGGTCATCCCCTTCTCCGCCTGCCCCCAATCCCTCCTAGCATCAGGGTCTTTTCCAGTGAGTCAACTCTTCGCATGAGATGGTCAAAGTACTGGAGTTTCAGCTTTAGCATCATCCCTTCCAAAGAAATCCCAGGGTTGATCTCCTTCAGAATGGACTGGTTGGATATCCTTGCAGTCCAAGGGACTCTCAAGAGTCTTCTCCAACACCACAGTTCAAAAGCATCAATTCTTCTGCGCTCAGCCTTCTTCACAGTCCAACTCTCACACCCATACATGACCACAGGAAAAACCATAGCCTTGACTAGACGGACCTTAGTCGGCAAAGTAATGTCTCTGCTTTTGAATATACTATCTAGGTTTGTCATAACTTTTCTTCCAAGGAGTAAGCGTCTTTTAATTTCATGGCTGCAGTCACCATCTGCAGTGATTTTGGAGCCCCGAAAAATAAAGTCTGACACTGTTTCTACTGTTTCCCCATCTATTTCCCATGAAGTGATGGGACCGGATGCCATGATCTTCGCTTTCTGAATGTTGAGCTTTAAGCCAACTTTTTCACTCTCCTCTTTCACTTTCAACAAGAGGCTTTTTAGCTCCTCTTCACTTTCTGCCATAAGGGTGGTGTCAGCTGCTATCTGAGGTTATTGATATTTCTCCTGGCAATCTTGATTCCAGCTTGTGTTTCTTCCAGTCCAGCATTTCTCATGATGTACTCTGCATATAAGTTAAATAAGCAGGGTGACAATATACAGCCTTGACGTACTCCTTTTCCTATTTGGAACCAGTCTGTTGTTCCATGTCCAGTTCTAACTGTTGCTTCCTGACCTGCATACAGATTTCTCAAGAGGCAGGTCAGGTGGTCTGGTATTCCCATCTCTTTCAGAATTTTCCACAGTTTCTTGTGATCCACACAGTCAAAGGCTTTGGCATAGTCAAGAAAGCAGAAACAGATGTTTTTCTGGAACTCTCTTGCTTTTTCCATGATCCAGAGGATGTTGGCAATTTGATCTCTGGTTCCTCTGCCTTTTCTAAAACCAGCTTGAACATCAGGGAGTTCACGGTTCACATGTTGCTGAAGTCTGGCTTGGAGAATTTTGAGCATTACTTTACTAGCATGTGAGTTGAGTGCAATTGTGCGGTAGTTTGAACACTAAGCTCAAAATCTGCCAAGTTTCTGGAAACTTATAGGGAAACATATCCTTTCAACTTCAGGGTGCTTATCTGTTCCATTCATAGCTGTAGAGCCTTTAAGGCAGTTGCTCCCAAAATTATCACACCCATCTGGGTATTTGCTGAATATGAAGGTTACTAAACCTCAATCCAAACCTTCACAAATCAAAATCTCTTTAATGGGTCCCAGGAGTATGTCATGTTTAATAAGTTCTTCAAAAAATAGATTTAGGACAGAGGGCATGGATGCATACTAAATCTTACAAACTTACCAATTCCAAAAATTCAGCCATGACCCCAGGAAGCCCCTTTATAAGCCAGGCTCAGATATTCAAGCACCTCCTATCAAAAAGCAGAGAGCTTCAACAGCTACCCCAGAGTCACCCAGAGAACATGGACAGGTATACTAGAAAGAAAGAAAATGAAGTCACTCAGTCACATCCAACTCTTTGCAACCCCATGGACTGTAGCCTACCAGGCTCCTCCGTCCATGGGATTTTTCAGGCAAGAATACTGAAGTGGGTTGTCATTTCCTTCTCCAGGAGATCTTCCCAACCCAGGGATTGAACTTGGGTCTCCCACATTGTAGGCAGACGCTTTACCATCTGAGCCAACTGCCAGCAAATCCATGGATAGTTTTAGGGAACCTGCCATCTTGACTAGGAAAACAAGGACACGACTAGTTAGATCCTTAGAGTCTGAGGAGATTAAAGATCTCTGTGAAGGCTGATTTCTACTACTTAACAAACCTAAAGCTAGGGGAATACCTATTATATTCTACCATGGCAGTTCTTTTCTGATAAAGATGACAAAATGATTTTGTCCTCTAATCCTTGTTTGAAAAGAGGTGAGCATGGAGAAAATGGTGGATAGCGAGTACAGGAAGTTAGTTATTTCATCCAAGCCTGCAACTAAAATTTAATCAATAGTTCTTACTTCTTGAGCCTTATCATCTGACAGCAAATTCTGTCTTGAGAGAGCTGCCAAAGAGAACAAATAAGATCCAAAGCAAAGCTAAGTCTGTGTAAACATTCAGTTTGCAGAAAAAAGTCAAAAATATTAGTGGTAGCATTAGTAACTGAGAAGCTAAAGTATTAACAAATTAATCCTCAGCATATTTGCAATAGAATTTGGTCATTTCCATTGGTCTGGCTAAGTTTGATCTCTTGAGAGATCAAAACAAATAGATCCAAAGAAAAAAGAAAATTTCCTCTTTTTTTTAACCACATCACATGGGGAAAATCTTGTATTAGCCACATGACCACACAGACTGTAGTCTTCCAATAAAGAGTAATAATCAACCAGGCATTCCAATGTTCACATCTATGCTGGTGTCTGTCTATGCTTGTGTGCTCAATTGTGTCCAACTCTTTGCAACCCTCATGGACTGTGGCCCTCCATGCTCCTCTGTCCATGGGGGTTTTTAGGCAAGAATACTGGAGTAAATTGCCATTTCTTTCTCCAAGGGATCTTCCCAACATAAGGATCAAACCAATGTCTCCTGCACTGGTGGGTGGATTCTTTACTACTGAGCTACCTGGGAAGCCTGCATCTGTCTATATTTCAATCTGTATCTCCTGATCATGGGTAGGTTTTCAAAGAAGAGACCATGACAAAGTAGGGTTCTTAAAACAAACAACAAAAAAAATGGATCAATAATCAAGAGTCCAGAGACAAATACTACAAGAAACAGTAGATGGCATGAGCTCTGGGCATGGTAAAAGAAAGGGTAGAAAAGTAAAATTCAACATGGATACTCCAGCCTCCTAGAGTTAAAATTCTCAAAATTACTCATATTAAAAAAAAAAAAAATAGAACTCACAGAACCAAAAGTCTAGCAATGGAAATGATTCAAATGCTAGACTGGATGTTATTTCCATAGGCACAGTCATGACATGCCTCTACCTTTGTAATCTGCCCCTCTACTCTGGAACACACAATTGTATGCAAAATACCTTGTCTCCAAATGGCAAACATTAAACTCATAGTCAAATATGCATCTTCCTTTTGCTATTTTTGTGACAATCAATCAACATATTTCCCAATAACTTTTCTTATGACTGATGTCCTTATCTATAAAAATGGAAGTCACTGTTTCTCCCCATTTATCTCACTGGATGGTTCTTCCTATAACATTACATTTCATAAAGGAAAAGCCTTTATAAGGCATAAAGCACAGTATGCACAGCAAATATTATCATTGATATTGATGAACATTTACACAAGTCATTCAAGCAATACAAAACAAGTGATGCTTCAGTGAAGAGAAGATGATGACAGTGGAGAGCTGATAGTTGTTGCTGAAACAGTTAGTCCCCTGTCCCACTATGGTTTTTGTTTTTTCTCACTATGCCTGTACAATCTATTCTCTATTCAGCCATTCCTTTTGGCGGATTGCTTTGCACTAAGCTGCTATTTTATCACAAAAAATACAAGTTTTTCTTAACCATTGTGCTCACAAAGCATGAGTCTTTCAAAAATTAGAATTAAATTGTGAATTGGCCCATAGACTAAACACATAAACATTTTCAATACCCAAGAATGATTTCAATTTTCTATTCCTTTCCAAAAAATTACATGGCAGTATGAAGCTATAGATTATTTGCTATGATGCACAATATTTTTTAATTAAAATGAAATTCCAATGATTTGTCAGGCAAACAAGTGAAATGCACAGTGTAATAAATTCCAAAACATATTCTCTATCTCCATTAGAAAATGGAACTAAAGTGCTTCATACTAAATTTATACCACTATGCAGAAATGCTTTTTAAAAACCCTTTTCAAAAAATCATCATTCACAAAAGTATAATTACATACAAATATTTGTGCTTTCTCAAGTTAACTCATAGAAGAGGATAAAACATCTCTGAGATTCTTTGGGAATGTTTTGTGTGTTAATAAACATGACTGGCATACCAGTGGTCCAATTTGGTCAATATTTTTTTTGCCAGTAGCAGCGATGCTGTTGAACCAATTTGATAAACTAGAAAAAAACACAGACTTGGAGGTCAGGTGAACAGTTTTCTAGACTTTCTGTGCCACCAAATTGTGTGTAATCTTGGCTAATGTACATAGTCTTTCTGGAACTTTAGAATCTTCAGACTCCAGTGTAAGTCCTCTTCCCTTGTTTTTCATGATAATAAAGCCTCCTAGATTAATGAGTTCTCTTGGTTACCATGTTCTGGGTGAACTCCAGGAGTTGGTGATGGACAGGAAGGCCTGTCATGCTGTGATTCATGGGGTCGCAAAGAGTCGGAAACGACTGAGCGACTGAACTGAACTGAACCGGGAGTTGGTGATGGACAGGGAGGCCTGGCGTGCTGCGATTCATGGGGTCGCAAAGAGTCAGACACGACTGAGCAACTGAACTGAACTGACTGAATCACTCTGGAAAGAACCAGGGGTCATTCCACTGCATGGCTTTGGGATTATTTATAGCTCTTAAATATCAATCTATTTCCACTTAATGGGCTGGGCATTTAATCAACTTAACATTCTAAGACTCCTTAACACATTTTATATACAAAGGCTGTATTCCAGGCTCTAACCTTCAATCAGGAAAACGTGATTGGCCCAAGTGAGATTAGAAAATTACAGTCTCTAAGTCCTAATGCCTTGGTCAGTTCATAGTATCTTGAATAGCCATTGAGTTTGCACATGTCCTATGATTATAGAAAGAAACAAGGTATTGTATATATAAGCCCATTATATATGACAGTAATATTATTTGATGAACAACATGACATATAACTAAATATTTCCTTTGTGGAGAATTTTTCTAAAAATATGCATTCTGACATCATAATTGTCAAGAAACACCAGAAACCATCTTGCTCCTTCATATGCCATGTTCTGCCGTCACAAACATAGCCAAGTCAGGTGGTAAGAAAGGTAATCTATACATTCCCTCAGAGGAACATGTCCTTTGCCCCCAACAAGCAAATTTTAAAACCAATTTACTGAATTACATAGAGATTTTTATTTTTTCACCTTTCTCCTGAAATTCCAGACATTGGCTCAGAATAGAATTAGATCACAAAACTGGTTGCTTTCACCTGGGAAGGAAATTTTTACATTTGTTCTGAAATGCTTTCCTTCCTTGGTAGGAATACAGGTTTGTCATCATTACAAGCCTTCATCTAGGAGAGTCACAGGAAAAAATATTTCCTCAGAAAGTCTCCAACTGCACATCTCTTCTATATTGTGACATGTTGTTGAAAATCTTTAATCCTTTTTCATTTTTTAATAAATACCTGCCTTAACCTTCAGAGGATTGATACAGAGTTTTGAACTACACTTCAAGCAGAAAAAAAATTAATGGATAAATGTTAAAATCATTAAATAGATTTTGCCTAAGAAATAAAAAGAAAATGACTCATCCCAGGCCATTGTTATATGATGTATCATTTTAAGGGGGTAGTTTTTTTCTTTTTTTCTTCAGCATGCATAAGTCTTTTCTATCTACCTGCCTGTCATTTTTCTGTCAAAAGATTTCTCACATCATATTCTTTTCAGCTCTCAAAACACTTCACTTTAAAATTTTACCACAGGATTTTCTAAGTTTTTCTTAGGTTATGCCACGTAGCACAAATACAAAAGCTCCTATTTTTAAAAAGGCAGCTTTAATAAGAAGGAAAAGAAAAGATTTAACTGACTATCCAGAGTATCTTTTTTGAATTGAATCTATAATCATTCCCTTAAAATTTCTCATATAGTTCTAAAGCTTGATAGACATTTTGCCTCATTAAAGTTAATGTGACATAACTCTAAAAACAGAGAATAAAATGGCAGATAAGGGCTTCTTTTTCTGCTTTAAATCCTTTCCCTGAGGCTCTCTTGCTTTTTTCCAAGAGAATTTCAGCTGGAAAAATCAGTTTGTACTGGATTTAATAGTTCATTCATTTTGACATACCTGTGCCATTGTAGAAAAGAATCACACCTTCACAGTAAGTTCCATCCTTCTCTCTGAATACTCTTTCCTGACCCCTTACTGGCTTTCTTACAATTTAAATCAAGAATTAAATGCATTTCACATATGACAAAAAATCCTCCACAAAAAAAAAAAGAAAAATCCTGTCTTCGTTCCTTTCCTTCTGCCATAATCCCCTTCTTAAGGTCTCACAGCACTCCATCATGACATGTGGGAGAGCAAGATGATCAGGTTACCTGCCTGGAACTCTGTAGACAGCAGGCGATTACAGTCAACACAGATGTGGCTTCCCAGAAACCAGGTCAACTGTTTGTGCAAATGCAAGACAAAGAGAAAAAAGTATAGCATCTCGTATATTAATAGTTTTAGTCTCACGATCTGCAATAGCTAGAAATTAGATCTGCATCTCATCCTATAAAATTTGATAGGTAAAGAATTCTTTGTCTCCCATCTGTGAGGACTCCTTCCCATAGCTTTCACTATTGGTGTATTTTCTTTTTCAAATCACAGAGATTTTACTATATCCCTGAACACTTTCTCTGGAGTTCAATGTTCAGTAGAAATGGAATAGGTAATAAAGTTTACATATTAAAAACACGTCTCTCAGACTGAAAACAAAATTGTTCTTCTGAATGTAAATAACAAAAGCATGCGTGTGTGTGTATATGTGTGTGTTTTAGCAATTTCTCTAAGAGAGTAGAGGTTAAATCACTGTTACATTTCTGCATTTTATTTCTCATCAGGTCAAAGGTGAAGCAGGTTATACAACCAACTGCACTGAAATCATCAAGCACTTGAAAATTCATTTTTTAAAAAATGTCATTAACCTCTTAAGCCTGAATAGGGGAAAACAGTGATGTAGAAGACTTGATTGTCTGAGAATACTAATGAATTAGTACCTCTGGGTTTCTTTCTCATCAACCAACATTAACCCAACCCTAGCACCCCAGAAATCAGAACCTAGACTTGAGCTGAGGTAGATGGGTGCTCCAATTCAGTGCAGAGTTATACTGACAAGTTCAGTTCAGTTCAGTCACTCAATTGTGTCCAATTCTTTGCGACCCCATGGATTGCAGCACGCCAGGCCTCACTGTCCATCACCAGCTCCTGGAGTTGACTCAAAGTCATGTCCATTGAGTTGGTGATGCCAACCAATCATCTCATCCTCTGTTGTCCCTTTCTCCTTCCAACTTCAATCTTTCCCAGCATCAGGGTCTTTTCAAAAGAATCAGTTTTTCACATCAGGTGGCCAAAATATTGGAGTTTCAGCTTCAGCATCAGTCCTTCCAATAAATATTCAGGACTGATTTCCTTTAGGATGAACTGGTTGGATTTCCTTGCAGTCCAAGGGACTCTTAAGAGTCTTCTCTGACACCAAATATAGCGACAAATCGGGTGCTAATTCTGGGCAGTGGGCTTTCATTTCTTCAGTCACAACCAGTAATCAATTCAGTTTATATGACTTAGTCATGAGGACACCAAAAGATCTAGAGAATAAGGGAAGAACTCCAAACTTGTTTGAATGCCTGCTACAAGCACTTGACTTGTAGTAACCCATAAAACTTATATTAACCTAATTTTACAAATAAGGAAACTGAGTTAGCTAGGCTATGTAACCAGTCAAGACTGCATAATTAGCAGGTGACAGACTGAAGATTATAACACAGATCTTTCTTATATTAAAACCAATATTCTTTTTATGATACAGGTCTCTTCCCAGAAGCCCCCTTTGTATGTGACTGCTGTATAGATGAGAATCAAAATCAACAGCCCTAACTGGTTCTGAGCATAAATAAGGGATGACCATTTCAGTGTCCTCCAACAAAACCTTGAAGTAAACTTAGCTTTTCTGTAAGAATCACAGAATTCACCTTCTGGTCTGACAAATGGGTTAGGGTAGAGGATACCATCTCACTATAAATGACCTCGGAGTGAGAAAAAGACAGATGGAAAACAAACAAAAAAATTGCGAACCCATGCTATGATGCACTGGCTACCAGACAGGAATCAAGAATGAGGTCGCAAAGATCTGGAGGAGGACCTTCATGGGGCTTCTTTCCGGTGACATGCAAACCATTTCTCTGAGCTCATTTTAGTCAGATCAGAACATATCCAGCCAGCATGACAACAAGAAACTTAGTAGCTAAATTTTCTATTCATACCAAAATGGCTGTTTTCTTTGTTTTTCCATGCATATAAGAGACTCTAGAAGTAACTTAATTCTGCAAAATTCACTTCCTGTTTGTCAAATAGGAAAAAAAAAGTAATAATTGCCTGAAGGGACAGATCCTTCTTGATTATTTTCCCCAAATCTGCAGCATCTGTTTTTATTGCAGGTTCAGAGTGGGTATGCAGTATGTGAGAGCAGAGGGAAGGCTGTGACCCATAGGCAGCCCCACAGTGCTGAGAACTGCGGACTTTTGCATGACTCCCTGCACCCATTTTTCAGAACCCATTCCTATCCACAGTGCTCTCTCAACTTTCCAATTAACACCCTAATTATGTTTCAGCTTCTATCAAAAACTGATCAATTTTACCTAAAGCCCAACTCTCAGCAATTTGGGCTCCTTTCACTAGGAGACCAGCAGAAAAATATTAAAAACATCTGATTCTGCTTCTTTGGGAATTCTGTGCTTATTAAAGTGTATACAAGTAAGCAGGAATTAAACATTTGTGTTTACCCTAATAATAACCTGAACTAGTTCAGTGTCAGACAGAAGTGATTTTATAGGATAAAAATGGTAGCTGTGAATATTTTTCAGATCATGGTTGATAGCTACATGAAGATTGCAAGATTATTTATTTCACATTGTCATCCAGCTGATTAACAATGACATTTTCATTTCATCCTTGTTTCCTCTTGGCTCTTTATTTCCTAGATGTCTTCTCTTCTTCAAGTTTTGGTATATGATATATAAACATCATAAAAGTTTGCCTAAGGAAAACATTAGGAAAAGAAATGGGCTACAACCAAAAAAAATTTATTGTATATTTCAACATCAAATTTAATCAACTTTGAAGTTATCTCAATAAGATAAATATAATAAGTATATTAAACATTTATCTGAAATATTTTATATGCAGCAAGCAAATATATCTTCTCTATGCTAACTACTGGGGAAGAGAAAGGAAGAATGTTACCTAATCCCTATTCTTAGAAAACTCAATTATTTAATGGAGGAAAAGAAGGGATATTATTTATTTCAACAAAATGGCTACCTGACATCTAATTCCCAAAACACAGTGTCATAAAGCAACAAGTATGTATTTAGTAAAGAAATAAGCCTGTAGGTCTGGACTGTACATAAGGCATTCTTACTTGGCTTGGCTTGCTCACATGTCTGATAATCAGAAGTTGTTGGCTGATCTAGGCTGGTTTTGGCTGGTGTAACTGGGACAAATTGGCATGCTCCATGTGTTGCCCATCCTCCAAGGAATGGAAGAAGCATAAGAACACAGGAAATACTCAGATACTTTTCCTAGATTCTGTGTCATAACTGTTAACATTCTCTTAGCCAAAGCAAACCATACAACCAAATTCAGACTCAAAGAGCAAGGAAATAGACTCTACTTCTTGGTGGGAGGACCCTTAAAGTCATATGGTAAAGGGCACAAATAGAAGGAGAGGTAAAGAATCAAAGCCGTCATTACAATACACAGAAGAACAAATAAACAAGAAGATATTGTTATTCTAAGGCACTCAATCTAAAGGCAGTAAGTTCTATAACAGAGGTAGGAAAAAAATACAGAGCAGCTCAATGGAAGGTGTGAATATCTCTTTCCAGAAAACCAACAAAGTTTTAACCAAAGAAGGGACATTTGAACTGGTTCTTAGCTATCGCCCATCTGAAAAGGCAGAAGAGGAGTCATTTATGGAAGGCAGCAGTGTAATGATATAGGGATGTTATTAGGTGTCATGTTTTAGGCACATGAAGTCTCAGTGTGGCTGGAACTGAGAAGAAAACAGAAAATCGTGTTCGTAATTTAGGTTGAATCAGATAGAGAGGCACCTTGTATGTCAATGATTTTACCACCTAGTTTACTTGATTGCAAACCCCTGGGGGAAAGGAGCTACATCTTCAGTCATGTCTGTATTACCCATAATGCCCTGAACATGGAAGTGCTCAGCAAATATTAGCTAGCTTGACTTGCACTCTGCTTGTGCAAAAAATTTACAAACTGACCACATCATGGAGATGAAGTGTGGTGTACAAAATGTCTCTACAGACAAGTGCAAGCCCAGAAGTCATCCCTATATCAAGTTTAAAACTGTCAAATCTTACCCACTAAAGTCCTTAAGCCCATTTTTGTCTTCGGTGAATTTGAACTTTATTTTAAAAACAAGAGAATTTTATTTTTGTGCTTTTATTTTTTCCTAGGAACTCAGTAGTGAAAATAGATTGCATTCCAATTGGGGGAATCTCCATAGGTCAGTTTCGTTTGTTAGGGTTTATATCACAACCGTGGACAAAATTATAGAATACAATTTAAAAAGAGACTTAAACAGGAAGCACATTTTAGTCTAAGTTACTACTCTAACCCTCTTCAAAGGCCATTTAATGACCCAACTGCACTTTCCATCATGGTCCCAGGAAGATATCTCAAATGATGCGGTAGCTAGTATTGGGGGAGTTGCACCACAAAGCATGGCTTTGCGCTATACTGTGGCGTGCCTGCTGTACTGATGATATCGTCCACTGAGAGGGACAAATCCACTGTCATTTTACCATAAACTTAAGAGTTGAGGCTCATGAGTTAGGAGAAAAAAGTTGAGAGTGTTAAGTGGAGATCTTTATTCCCCAATCTCAAAGGTTCCAAGAGGTTCCTTCCACTGATATAACATTCTAGGTCTCACTCTATATTGCTTCTACTCATTTTTCCTAATAAAAGGAGACATAAATTATCTGATTAATAGAGGTTATGAATCTCACAAAGTAGAGATAATCAATTAAAAAGCTACCAATTTGGGCCCAGAAGCCAAGACAGACTGGACAACAATGATTCTAAGTCAGCATGTCCACTCTGCCAACACAAACTCTTCTTAGACTGGGCTGTCCTAAGGACTACCACTAGCAAGTCCATTTGTCTGTGTCCTCCAGCCAGCTTCATAAATAATAAAACTACTATTTTGACTGCCAGATGATGAGTGTCTTATTTTCAGTTGGTTTCAAAGATAAAACATAAAAGGGGAAGAAAGGAGTGTTATTTTCTGTTCTTTTAAACACAAAAGTATATATTCCGTCTTATCCACCTTAGTGTTCCCCACAGTGCCAGAATGATGCCAAGCACATAGTGGATGCTCAAAAAAATTGTTCAGTGAAAGAGAACAGAAGTATATAACATCAAAATCTAGTCTGTTCTTTAATCTTATATCTCTCAAGTTCCTTTTGAGAAAAGTAGAAGCCCTCCCAGGGTCGCTAGTCAACATTTTTCTTCTCCACACAGTTGTTCAATTTCTCAAGTGCTAATGGTCCATGCAATTCTTTTATCTCCCAATTGGACACTCGGTAGCATGGTGACCACAAAGACTTTGTCAAGTGCTTTCTCATCCTTTGTAATGTCAAGGTCTGCATAGATTTAAAATGCTACCATCTGTTCTCAGTTTGGGGACTTCACAAAAATAACCAGAGAACCATTTCAATGAAACGCTAAACCTTTCTCACTCTAAATGTTGTCTCTGGTAGTGCACTGAAAGTTTCCTGAATGCTGCTCTTTTGTTTCCAAAAAAAAAAAAAAACCTGATATTATAGGCCTATGATTTCTCCAACTCCCCTTAGGATTTCAGGCAGTTCCAATTACTGAAATGATAACTTCAAAAGAACCAGAGTTCTCAAGTCTTTGCTGGGTTTTCTAACTGTACACAGAGGAGAAAATGTAGTGTCGGAAAGAGCTCTCTGCAATAAAGATTGAGGCCAACTTGATACAAAATAGAGTTAAAGTCAGGTGATAGATAAATTTGATGCCCTAATAAGAAGGAAGCTATGAAGGATTTGGACCAAGGAAAGACAAGGATACAAGGAGGGACAGGAAACATGATGCCCATGTCTTACCTGCCCAATGTATAGATTTAGGCTTGATCTCTGCCAAGAAATTCTGAATGAGAATGGTGTGTGTTCTACGTGGCCTAGCCTTTATAATGCTTGCAAAATTAGTCAGTAACACACAAATTAGAGTTGATAGAAATATAAACACTTAGGGAAATGCCAAAAACCACTTCTTTATCACTCCAAGCAAGACTATAGCCCTGGCACCTATACATGTTTTAAAAAACAAACAAACAAACTGAAAAAGAGCCAATCAGTTAATACACATTGAGAAATTGCTGGGATTTAAGAATTCTGTTCTGTGTCACAAAATACAGATAAAGAAGGGGACAACCGAGGATGATATGGCTGGATGGCATCATGGACTCAATGGACATGAGTCTGAGTGAACTCCGGGAGTTGGTGATGGACAGGGAGGCCTGGCATGCTGCGATTCATGGGGTCGGAAAGAGTCGGACACGACTGCGCGACTGAACTGAACTACCTTCAAGTTATACACAGTCTAGTGGTGAGACAAATACATGTTGTCAAGCAAGCTTATAGCAACATCTGAAATACCCAGATATTAGATTAAAGGTATCCCTTTTTCTGTTTTATCTGCATAGAATCTTTATGTTTCATTCTCAGGAAAATGTCATAGACATAGAAAAGAGTTCTCTTTGAAGTATTTCAAGTAGTAACTACCAAAATTCTTGTGGCTGTAGGGTTAAAAATAATCAGTTATAGACCTGTAGATATTTGAGCTGGCATGAACTTTAGAAAAATTCTGGTCACATTCTTCCTGCTTTCCAATTAAAAAACAAAGAGCTTGAGAAACAAGGTGACTAGCCGAAAAATCACACACCAATTCATGGAATGAAAACTACAGTCAAGGGATCTGACTATCCACAGGGCTGGGAGAATAAACAGCCTACTGTGAACTGACTGATAGCCTACTAGGAACCAACTGAATTTGTTTTCTTTGAATACGTAATCTATTCTTCAAAGGTCATTGTACTAGACATGATATTCTGTATTTTACACCAAGGAAACAAGTTCAGGGAGGTTGGTTCACTTTTCCAAAGTCACAGAGCTGGTGAGTGACAACACCCATGTGTGAACCCAGGTCTTTCCAACTTTCACATGACCAGGCAGGCCTACTCTCCACAATTCAATAAGCTAATTCAGTGGTATGCAATTTACTCTCTAGGCACGATTCCAATATAAATCTATTGCTTTTCCCTGGACTCTTAAGAGGCAAACAATTCTCAAAATTTACATCAAAACCTAAAAGCTACTTTTCATACCCATGGGACTAAGAAGGCAGATTTCCTTTCAGGTGTCTCATTTTATCTTCTTAAAAGGTGGTTTCTTTTGGGCCATTAAAAAAAATAATAATAAGTGCTGTCTACAGGGGCAGAGTTCTCATAAGGCTGCAGCAGCAGACTGATCAAGTGCAATATCTTTGTAAACTTCAGGTTATTTCACAAGGCCTATAAAAGAGGAGGCTTTTAACACCACACTTTTGTGATAAACAATGGAAAAACACAAGCACTCTCTGCAACAGTGAGTCAAAACGTCCGGAGCAAGGAGCTGACTGGACCCAGGCACTGTGACTGCAAGCCAGCATCTCTGCCCCGCCAGCCACGCCAGCCATTCTCCAGTGTGCTCTCCATCCTGGGGGAGAAGAATGCCGCCACAGGCCCACCAACGGCGAATGAGGCCCCCAGGTTCTTTGGGGAGAAGAGCAGGGTTCTAATCCTCAGAATAAACTGGATTCAGATCAACTCTTTTTCTTACCAGCGGGTCACATACCAACTGAATAAACTGATCCTCAAATTCTGTCTGTAAAATTAATGACACACACTTCACAGAGTTGCTGTAGAAATTATATGCAAAATGTACAACACACTTTAACACAGAACCTTAAACTTGGAAGAGAAGCTTCATAGCAGATCCTTCCCAGACAGCTTTTTTTCTATTCATCTGAATAAACAATGTTATGGAGTTCACAAAGTCCTTCCCTATGCATCACAATATGTAATACAGTATACACTCTTCAAGGGGACCTTGTAGGTGGGCAGGACAGCTGTGGCATCTCCCTGACTTTTCATAAGAGGGGGCTTGACCAGTTCTAGTCAGGAGGGTGAACCTAAAGCCTGTTATATAGAGTGAAGTATGCCAGAAAGAGAAAAACAAATATCATATATTAATACAAATATATATGGAATCTAGAAGGATGGTACTGATGAACCTATTGCAGGGCAGGGATAGAGACACAGACATAGAAAACAGACTAGTGGACACAATGAGGGAAGGAAAGGGTAGACAAATTGAGAGAGTAGCATTGAAGCATACACATAATCAGATGTAAAATAGATAGCCAGTGGGAATTTGCTGAATGATGCTGGGAGCTCAACCTGGTGCTCTGTTGACAGCCTACAGGGCTAGGATGGGATGGGAGGTGGGAAGAAGGTTTAAGAAAGAAGCAACATATGTTTACTTATGGCTGATTCTTGTTGCTGTATGGCAGAAACCAACACAACATTGTAAAGCAATTATCCTTCAGTTGAAAAATAAATAAATTTTTAAAGAAAAGTGGGTTTCAGACAGCCACAACTTGCCTAAAGTCACAGAGGACTAAGTGATACAACCAGAATCTGACCCCAGATCTTATGTCTCCTAGTTTAGTGTTCTTTTTTTCTGGTGTGTCCTAATGCAGTATGTGGTAGGATAGAGCCCCAATTAGTACTGTATTTTTCTTGAAATAAATCAAGAATTAGTCAGCTCAGCCTGCCGATCTACAGAAACCACCCTCGCTCTTTAGGGTGTCACACTATTGTCATAAACAAAGCAGGTAGCTATGTGGCTGTCTGTTTTATAAATAACCAGGAGCCTCTAGGATGAAATAACCTACTGTGAAAGCTTTCTGGTGACTGAGGAGTACCACAGACACACTCAGAGGCACTGTTATTTGTCTTTATTGTTGTTAATAAAAATGACATCACAGTGTGTCTTGCGCTGCCTCATCAGTGGTGGGAGACTCCATGGTGACAGGAGAGACCCCTGAGTTAGGAGACATGACATCTGGGTTCCTGCACTGATTCTGTCTCAAACCAGCCTTCTGGGCTCCACTTTGCTCATCTCTAAACTGAGAAATATGCAGGTGGTCTTCCTGGTTCCTTTCAAATCTAACATTCTCAGATCACAGTGATCTTTTGAGACCATATGAAATGTCCCTCGAGGGCTGATGACTCTGATCGGGCCCAGGAGCGACTAACACAGAGGCGGTTTTTCTCGCATTTGAAAGCGCTCTTCTGCGGTCATGTGCTAGACTAGCACCGACCCCATGTGACAGAAAAAAATCTGGATCTAGACTCAGCCACTGTGAGTCCCAGGCCTCCACTTTTACTTATTATGGGTGTGACCCAGGAAAGTAACTTGACTTCTCTGAATTTCTCCTCCCTCAACTTTGAGATGGGACAAATGCCCTTTTGGCTCTTGGTGAATCATGGCTGTAAATTGCTGTGTGCCATAGCTATTCGTAGGGTGTATGAATCCACAAACCTAGGTGCAAAAAATGCCCTATTCCTTAAGGTTCCTAAATCACGTTTAATCTCTAAATTGCAACCTGCCAAGCAGTGAGGAAATGTGGTGACTCCAGTTGTTACTGGAGTTCCATCACTGCCATCCTCCTTCCAGAATCCCACGGTGATACCAGGGGTCACAAAATGTCTGGAATATTCATAGAGGGGCTCTCTGCACACCATCAGTTACTCCAGAAATAAACATTGCTCTGGCCTGAATAACCTGCAGAGGGCGGGCAGCTCCTGGACCCCATATGGGTTCAGGGGTAAGTGCTCTGCGGTAGTTCCTCACCAGCCCCTCCCTTCCACCTTCATCTGGAGGCAAGCAAGCCCCATCACATGCATTTTTATGCACAGACTGGCTTTTGTCTACAGAAAGGCATCTATGAACACCCCTGGGAATGTACCTGCCCTCAACCTGACCTCCCTACTTTAGTTTATCTTACTCCAGTTTCTCACCCGTGAAGATTTCCTAGCAACAATGGCTCTTTGACCAGCCGACGTTTCACCAGCAAGAGCCTGGCAGGAATGACAGATTCTGCCATGCCACACTAGGGCCCCGGGTGTCAAGGAGGACAACTGGCAAGGGATGTCTGCTCAAGATAGGGAGAGGGAAATATCCATAATGCTAAAACAAATCACAAGTTTACTGTATACATGATGTATAATATATGATATGTATGAATAAATTATCCCAACAGCTATTTTCTTATTTGTTTTCTGTTGTACATATACAGCATTTGGAAAGTTTAAATCATAAAAAGCTACTCTCAACATCAATGGTTTTGCAAACATGAAAGAACTTCCTGAAAGGTTTGGGTCTTTTTATTAGAGATTCATATACTCCACATACCTACTATTTTCATTTCAAGTTGATATATTTCCATTACTGGCATTATAAAATGAGCCCTGTTCTTCAGGGCAATTCAACAGAAGTACTTCTGCATCAGGATCAGAGCCCAGCTTTCCACCTTCACAGGGGACTCCTGGTTGGCTTACCTCTCCCATGGCCACATTAGGGACCATAAAGGAAAGTGAAAGTGAAGTCGCTCAGTCGTGTCCAACTCTTTGCGACCCCATGGACTGTAGCCTACCAGGCTCCTCCGTCCATGGGATTTTCCAGGCAAGAGTACTGAACCATTCCCTTCTCCAGGAGATCTACCCAACCCAGGGATTGAACCCGGGTCTCCCACACTATAGGCAGACGCTTTACCACCTGAGCCACCAGGGAAGTCAGGGACCATAACAAGGGACAAAATTTTGCAGTTGCAGCCAGAGATCAATCATCCACGTGATTATCCTGGCATGTTTTAATCCCACCCCACCCTCTACCTCCTGCCAAGCCCTGGGAAGTTTCCTTGTTTTCTTTGGGGTGTGCTTGGGGGTTAGGCATGTTCTTTGTGTTTTTTGGATCCAATCTTCATTAGAAGGGAAGAGTTTCTGGAACAGGTATTCAGAGTGCCTCACGCTACACATGGCCAACAAAGGGACTCACTTAACTTTGGAAATCAGGCACTGTGTGGCCAAGTCGATATATGTATGCAGCCATGGCACATGTATGCAGCCTTGACACATGTATGCAGCCAACTCCTCAATGAAAAGCTTGAGAACTGGTCATCAGCTGTGTTCCATGACAGTTAGTGGACACTTATCAACCATCCCCAACCCCACCGCTTTTTTCCTCCTTTTTGAAGAGAGGAATAGGACAAAGACTAGAGTATTAAAATTTTTATCAAAATGCTCAAGGCATACTCTGAAAACTTGAATTTCTTGAGATCGGCTGACAGAGCTCTAGTTGCTTTCTCAGCCCTCAGCACAGACTTAGAGAGTTTTGAAGAGTTTCTGTCGCTCTTTAGGCTGTGCAGAGATTAAGCGTCCTGTGGTTGAGATGTGGAAAATGCACAGTTGCCCTAAATGTACAAGCTAAATGATTGGCACCGTGATATTCAGGCCACTGGCTATTGCCCCCGACCCAAAAGGCAGGACCCCTCCTTGGCAGGTTTCAAGTAAGAAACAGTCCCTCTCTGCCAAAGGTAAGGGACATTCTCCAAATAGGAATGTAGGGGCCATGATGGGAGCACAGTGACAACTGGCTCCAGACATTCAGAGAACAAAAGGAGCCATTAGGTCACATTTTTAAATGATTTTCAAGGGGGAGGCGACACAGAGTTCACAGAGGAAGATGAAGCTTGCAGAACATTCTAAGATTATGTCCCTCTCTGCCTCAAAGCTACAACATGCTAAAGTTCCCAAGTTTGAGACTGCCAGTGCAGCAGATACTAGCTGTTGTACAACAAAGAACAGAGGGTCTTAGGTCACACAACCCGGCTGCAGTGCTAGGTGGGTCCCTCAACAGATTTATAGGCCAGTTCACTCTGCCCACCATCTCTGCTTGATGGCCCAAGCAACTGAAAATGACCTCATTAAATATACAATTCATACATATTCAGGTTGTGCTGTAAACATTCAAAATGGCAATCATTAAATGCACATTACAAAGAAGACCTACAACATATTTATTGACAATATTCAAAATAACCAAAAAATAGAAGACATTTAATTTGGGTTATTTTTTAAAGTTCTCTAAAATCTTCTATGTATCTTTGTAGGAAAAAAAAAGCAATCTGCTTAACAACCATGTATTAATTATCTCCACTCCAGTGCCTACCATCTTACCGGGGTTTCTCTGACCTTGAACTTGGGGTAGCTCCTCACTGCCGCTCCAGCGAAGCACAGCCACCATTACAGCACTGCACAGCCGCTGCTCCAGCACCCACAGCCACCAAGGGACCAGAGATCAAATGGCCAACATCCACTGGATCATGGAAAAAGCAAGAGAGTTCCAGAAAAACATCTATTTCTGCTTTATTGACTACGCCAAAGACTTTGACTGTGTGGATTACAACAAACTGGAATGTTCTGAAAGAGATGGGAATACCAGACCACCTGACCTGCCTCTTGAGAAATCTGTATGCAGGTCAGGAAGCAATAGTTAGAACTGGACATGGAACAACAGACTGGTTCCAAATAGGAAAAGGAGTCTGTCAAGGCTGTATATTGTCACCCCGTTTATTTAACTTATATGCAGAGTACATCATGAGAAACGCTGGGATGGATGAAGCACAAGCTGGAATCAAGACTGCTGGGAGAAATATCAATAACCTCAGATATGCAGATGACACCACCCTTATGGCAGATGAAAGTAAAAGAGGAGAGTGAAAAGTTTGGCTTAAAGCTCAACATTCAAAAAAATTAAGATCATGGCATCTGGTCCGATTACTTCATGGCAAATAGATGGGGAAACAGTAGAAACAGTGAGATAGTTTATTTTGGTGGGCTCCAAAATCAGTGCAGATTGTGACTGCAGCCATGAAATTAGAAGACACTTACTCCTTGGAAGAAAAGTTATGACCAATCTAGACAGCATATTAAAAAGCAGAGACGTTACTTTGCCAACAAAGGTCCAGCCAAGTCATGGCTTTGGTTTTTCCAGTAGTCATGTATGGATATGAGAGTTGAACTATAAAGAAAGCTGAGTGCTGAAGAATTGATGCTTTTGAACTGTGGTGTTGGAGAGGACTCTTGAGAGTCCCTTGGACAGCAAGGAGATCCAACCAGTCCATCCTAAAGGAGATCAGTCCTGGGTGCTCATGGAAGGACTGATGCTGAAGCGGAAACTCCAACAGTTTGGCCACCTGATGTGAAGAACTGACTCATTTGAAAAGATTCTAATGCTAGGAAAGATTGAAGGCATGAGAAGGGGATGACAGAGGATGAGATGACTGGATGGCATCACCGACTCAATGGACATGAGTTTGAGTAAACTCCAGGAACTGGTGATGGACAGGGAGGCCTGGCGTCTGAGGTCCATGGGGTCTCAAAGAGTCGGACAGGACTGAGCGACTGAACTGAACTGAACTGATTAATTATTTACTGTTTGAAAGGCATGATGATAACTTCGGAAACCTTTTGTGTGTTTGTGTGTGTGACATCCTACACATCCCACTCACCTACTTCAAAAACTTCAATGGCTCCCAGTTACCAGAGGAACAAAATTAATGCATTATTCAATTCTCTCTGTGATTTCACACCAACCACTCTCCTAGTTTTCTCTCACAGCTCCTACTACACTGCAAATAAACAGTCTGTTGCCGAACATATCTTTCCTCTCCCACCTCTCTGCCATTCCATCTCATATACGCCTTAAGTTTGTGTTATAACAAACTATTCTTTTTTTTCCCCAATGTAGTCACAGCACTTCATTTGGACCAGCAATTTTCAACTTTTATCAAACTCAAAAATATGCTTAGAAGGTAAATTCTGGGTTCCTTTCAGAGAGATTGTAATTAGGGATTGTAGTCTGAGGAGGGACTAGGAACCTGCAGATATTATAAGCAAACCAGTTTGCTCCTTTGGCAGAGGAACTTCAAGGAATCACATTATGAGAAACCCCAGATTGAATAATTTGCATATGATCTTTCCTCTCTCTGAAATGTCATTCTTCCTCTCCTCTACCATAAAATTCCTACTTATTCCCCAAGGCCCCAGTCAAATGTAACCTCCTTCCCCTCCTAGTCAGAATACATTGCTTATTTCTCTCTGTTCCCATTATATTCAGCACATACTACTTTCCCCAAATTTATCACATCTCATCGGGCTTAATATGTAAGTGTCTTTCTTCTCAGCTAGACTGCAAGTTACTGTGGACTAAACCCCGCACTGTAAGTGCGTGATAAATGTTTGATCAATAAAGGAACAAATGACCTTTGATGCTAAGGTTTACTCTGCCTTGAATCACCTCCATTTTTATTTCTAACTGAATAAACCCTAAAAAGCCTGTTTCAAGGCCAATATTTCTTCTTTCTTAAATCCTTCTCTGATAAGCCCCCAAATATATCTCCTGCCCACCATGTGATAACAGGCATTGTTTTTCCCTCCTCTCAAAGGATTTATCACATTGTCTTGTATTATAGGTATCTGCACACACGTTCTTATTCCCCCCGTTTGATCTCCTTGTCCATTTTTGTATTCTTCAGAAAACACAGCAGAGTGTGTTGTCCATAAGAGATTGTCAAAAAATATTTGAGAATTGAAATGTACACAGTCAACTTGCCTGCTAAATGTATAAACCCCTTGGACAACTGACAAACATTAGCTCCTCGTATTTATACTAGGGGCTTTCCCTGTGGCTCAGAGGTCAAGAATCTGCCTTCAGTGCAGGAGCCGCAGGAGACTCGGGTTCAAACCCTGAGTCAGGAAGATCCCCTGGAGAAGGGCATGGCAACCCATTCCAGTATGCTTGCCTAGAGAATCCATGGACAGAGGGCTACAGTCCATAGGGTTGCAAAGAGCTGGACAAAACTAAAGCGACTTAGCAGCAGAGTTATACTAGAACAAAATCAGAATATAAAAATCATAAAGATGATAAGAGTAACACTTTGCTTTTCTGGACAGGTAAGTGATAGCTTCAACTTTCAAAGTATAAGAGTTTGCAGTTCTGAAAAAAGTGTTTACCTATTCAGGTCTCTGTCTTGTAAGACCATTTCTACCATTTACTATTGCTGTTATTATCATTATTTCTGATTCTGTGGATGGACAAACTCAGATGGAGATATAATGTAGAATTTGCTATTATCCCATATAGAAGCTCTGATCTGCTTATGCTAAAAGAATATCCAACATTTCTCCTCCCTCAATATTCAAACTCTCCATAACCAGAAAGAAAAAAGTTATTCATTCATTCACTCATTCCACAAACATTGAGGTTTGCTTAAATGCAAAGACCATGTATTCATCTTCTCTGTAGGGGAAGACAAGCAGAGTTCCTGCCAAGCGCATTTTCATTTAGAACTTGTAGATTGATGACTGAATGAATGAACCAACAAAAACATGAACAATAAGGAAGATAGTTTTATCCTTTCCCTAAGAAAAGGATATGCTGGTGGTGCTCTTCCAAACTGTTAGGATAAATTAAAATTGAGTCATTGTTGATTTGTAAACAGGAAAAATCATTTCTAAACTCAAATAGTTTTTTTCAGACAGGTAAGTGATAGTTTACTCTAACTTGTAGAGAGTTTATACTTAAGAGAGAAGGGATAGAGTTTTGTCACCCAAGGAACCCCTTTTTCAATACTATACAAAGGATATATTTAATACTGTAATATTTTATTTCAAAAGAACCACTTACTTTACCTCTCAGTATGATCTCAAGTCATATGTTGCATGCACCTTCAACAAGTGTGAGATTTTCAAACAAGGTAGCAGTGGGTAAGTTGATGGAAACATATCTGAAATGAACAGTTATCTTTGACAATCAGCATTCAGTCAGTTGCCCATGAAGTATTAGTCAGACTTTTAGGAGAATGAAGACAGAACACTAAGAAAACAACCAAGAAATCATTTATGTCAAAATAGTGCTGGGGCTGGTCTACTGACTACGGGACAGGCAGATGCCCATCAGCATGGCAGCTACTGGAGAGAGCAGCAGAGGCAGACACACATCATACAGTGTTCAGTGATGACTGCAGATGGCTTTGAGTGAGGGCTTCACACAGCTCTCTAAACATCTGAGCACCAAACAGCAAAACTGTGTTAACTACAGGCATCATGGCCACTGCAGCTAAGCAGATGGCTATGTCACCGCAGGGAGCCTGGCTGTACTACTTGAAAAGATCTGCCATTTCCCCATAGCCAGTTAGCTATTCTCACCTGCAGGAAAGCAAACTCCTCCAGTTATAGGTCTACATTCACATCCCGTGACAAAACGCACTCCAGGCACTAGCTAAACCAGGACTAGTGAACTATTTTCTCTTGGACTTTCATTTGAATGCTACAACGGCAGGAAATTAAGTTTGCAGGTGAACATTTATAAGACCTGTCCAGAGCCCTTTTATATCATATAAAAGGAGTCTGCATTATCATCCCATCCTCAAAAGCACAGGGAAATAGATAACAGCTAAGCCTGGAATTGTCACACCCAAGCAATTGTCAGGAATTAAATAGTGGTTCTGAATACAAGTCTGTAATTGAAATGCACAGAATCCTCTAAAGCAATGTGAAAAACTTCATGACATTGCAGAGTTGCCCTGAGCCCTCTCTATTGCAGTAGGATTGAAGAGAATGCAGCAAAAATGTCAATTATAGAGTTTGTCTTGTACCTCATTAACTGAAAATACCATCGGGGCTTTTACACTCTTCTGAATAACTATTTACAGCTCACACTCTGACCTTGAGCATTACTATTGTGTTGGTACAAATCATTCAGGGAAACAGGAATAACAAAATATGAGGTTAGAATAAGCACAAAATGCATTGGAGTACCAAAGAGGAAAGATACAGGAAAAGATTCTGGTATGCTTAAAACTGAATATGAGCTATCTATCCACATTAAACCAGGAGTCTACTCCCAGAGACATAATGGTTTGGTTATCAAAGCATCATTCTGCTATCATTTAATCTTTTCTAAAGTCTTTAGGATTTTAAAAGACATTCTATACCATGTCAAGTTCTAGAGAGCAAAGTATATTTAAAACTACATTTAAGAAATGTGCCAAAATACTAAAAATGCAAATCACTACAAATAAATATTGGAAAACAAAACTCTGCAAGGGCCAACTAATGAAGAAATAAGAAGTGGGCAGGCGAAGAAAGAAATATGAACAGAGCAAGGTCAAAGGACTAAACTGTGTTCTTGAAACACCTCTTTTCTGGAACAAAGCCACTTATTGAAAAGACATGGGCTTTGGACTCAGAGATATCAGTTTATATCCCACCTTTAGCACCCATATATTTGACAAGTTTTAACCTATCTGACCTTCACTTTCCTCATCGGTAAGTGAGACAATAAAAATATTTTTTTTTTTCTGCAGAGTTAGGAATGTCTGAACAAATTTTATTGAACTTGGAACTTGGGCTAAAAGCAAGCACTGGAAAGTAATTTATGATTGATCTGCTACAGAAAACTCCAGAGAGGTCTACCTCTCAGAGGTATGCATTTATGCTTCAAGAGAAGCCAAGGTCTGGAACCAGGGAGACGTCCTTGATTGTAAAGTTGGAAACAAGAGTTAACTTTTCTTTAGAGATATTTCTTTACATTCTGAAGGAGGAAAGAACTCAAAGTCCTTCTGGAGAAGCAAAGGGTTTTTTCTGCTTCATTTTAGGAAGAGAGGGAGACAGCATGCATGTAAGCACCCAGATTCATTCTAGGGGTGTTTCCTCACCTACAACACAGATTGTGCATGGAGGTTTGTCCATCCAGTTCTCATAGTGTTGCTCCAGAGGTGAGAAGTGGAACACACGAGAACCCCAAGGGTGATTATCATCTACTTTACAGCAAGTAACAATCTGCTCTGCCCCAAGAATTCATACATGCATTCAAGATCCATTAAGATAAATACGAAAAACCACACTGTTCCCTTTGTTGGAGAGGGTAGGTATAAACACACACAGGGGAACAGGCTAGAGTTATGTGATATTAAATTAACTCAAAGGTTAACTTAATATGGTTATAGCTAGTACTTAAAGAAATGTTTATAGGCACATGTGATAAAGTGCTTGGTATACACACAATTTTATTTGTGCTTTTCTGTCATCTAAAAGAAATAAAACTCCTATAGAAATAGGAAAATCTAACACCCAGATCTTTGTTTCTAATACCACTTTCCATGAAACATGACCAGGGCTGATTTTAGGACTGAGGCAACTGTAAAAGATGAGCTCATGGTATCTTATACCGCCATAAAGTGTTTAAGCACACACACACACACACACACACACACACACACAATGAGAGGATATCAAAGGAGTTCCCAATGGCCAAAGCTTGAACATTTGAACATCAAAACAAATAAAGAAGTTCTGAATTATAAACCAACATATAAAGTAAGTATTCATGAGTCCATATTGATTATAAATAAGTGATTTAATAAATCAACAACGGAGAGAAGACAAATCTTCCATGCAGAAAAAAATCCCAAAAAACAATGTAGACACTCCACCTGAAGAAAATGAATAATTCCTCTCTTTAAGTTCAGCCTATCCATAGTGACTTTCTTGCAAAGAGTACAGTGTGGAAAAAGGGAAAAAAGAGGTGCGCAAGGGCAGCATCAATACTGATAAATCTTATTGGTAGCATGTATGTACCCCTGATATGATGTGATGAAAATGTATTTTACCTCAGTGATCTCCTTCCCAGAGATCCATGACCCCAGCCTAATTGTGGAAAAAAATATAAAATTCCAATAGAGGGACATCCTACAAATACACCTGAATAGAATTATTAAAAAGCTGAGACCTTTAAAGTCTAAGGAAGAAAAAGAGAAGAAAAATCCTCATGCATTTGTAGTAAGCAACAATTTTTCAGCTAGAACATAAAAAGCACAAACCATAAAAGAAAACATTTATAAACTGACCTCTATGAAAATAAAAAAATTTATGTTCTTCAAAGGATGCTGTTAAGAGAATGAAAAAGAAACCATAGATTTGGAAAATCATACATGATACATATATCTGACAAAGAACTTTTATCCAAAGATCTTTTACAATTCAATAATCACAAGATAAACTTGCTATTTGGAAAAACATCAGAATCAAACACACAATTCATAAATCATTGCTTATAATGGAAAAGTACTATAAGGCCAAAATTAAATACCAATACACATACACATTCATTTTAGGATGACTAAAATGATAAGCCCAACAATATCCAATTTTGTCAAGGATATGAAGCAACTGGAGTGTTTGAACAACACTGGAGAGAATGTAAAATAGTATTGCACTTTGGAAATCAGTCTGTCTATATCTTATAATGCTAAACAAACTTACTAAACAACACAGAAAATGTACTCCTAAGTATTCACTCAAAAAACCAAAATACCTGTCTATACAAATAAATACACATAAATGTTCTAAAACAGCTTTAGTTATAACAGTCAAAACCTAGAAACAACCCAAAGTTGATTAGGCAAACAAACTATGGCATAGTCATCAAGTAGCATACTATTCAGCTAAAAAAGTCAGAAATTACCAATACATGCAAAAAAAAGAAAATAAATTTCAAAAACATTATGTGGAGCAGAAGTAGCAGCCGCAAAAGACAAAACTATGATTCCATTAATAAAAACTCCAGGAAAGAGAAACCTTTGGAGAATAAAATCAAAAAAGAGAAGGATGAAGATAAAACAATTTCTGTAGAAGGGCCAATTGTTGCTCTTCAGTCGCTCAGTCATATCCAATTCTGCCACGCCATAGACTGCAGCATGCTAGGCTTCCCTGTCCTTCACTGTCTCCCAGTTTGTTCAGACTCATGTCCATTGAGTTGGTGATGCTATCTAACCATCTCATCCTCTGTCGTCCCCTTCTCCTACCCTCCTGACCAGGGAGTCATTGAACTTGGAACAGCAAGCACCAGGATGGCATGGAGGTATTAACAATGACTGAAGGAGAGACCAAGAGAAGCAGGCTGAAAATGCCATAGAAACATCCCAGAGGAAATGCCTCAACTTCAAGTAGCGTCTAGGTTGTAGTCTTGTAAATATTACATAGATAATTATTGCTTTAAAACTCAGAAATGTAGAAAGTGACTATCACCCTTCTTTACCTAAACCCTCAAAGGCTTGAGTGTTTCTCCATATAACTGAATATCAATATGTTATTAGTGATCATGAGTTCTACACAAAATATTGTAATCTAACATTTTCAATTTTCTCAACAACTTTCATATACAAACACACACTCCTATATACAGACACAGACATACATTCTGGATCATCTAAGGGTCATCCTTCAACAATGAGCTTTTTCTGCCTTGTGATTTCACTATCTACAGCTGCATTTATGTTGACAATCACATCAATGTGAAGTAAGGCTACTTTAATTGCCTTAGGCAAATACGAAACAATACAATGATTCAGTTTGCAAAGTGAAAGTCAAAGACTTCACAATTCACCATGTAAACAAAGGATTTGCTCTGCTTAGAATAGAAATGTAAAATAACTGAATCGTTAAATAATATAAACATGCTGTACTCAAAAGAAATCTGTGCTTGGATGGTCAGGTAAGATTCCTATTAGGAGAGAAGAGTAAGTTTCAGCCAAATATTTTCTGTCATATTAAATTAATGGTGCTTTGAACTTTATCAGTTTTGGAATTTGTATTTATTTTGCAAGTATATTTTTGCTTTTCAGTTCCATTGGAGCTGTAAGTACAAAACACAACTATCTTAGACTGTTACATATTTAATCAAGGAAATGTAAATCCATACTAGTAAGGGGGATGCAAAAATTATTTTTACACTCCTTTAAATTTTATTTAATTAACATACACTGAAATTGACTTTTGTGTACAGTTCTATGAAGTTAACACATGTATAAATTTGTTCAACCATCACCATAACCAAGATGCAACTGTTCCATCACCTTAAAAGACTCCCTTGTGATATGATTTTCTAGTCCCACTCTCCCCAACCTTTAACTCTCAGCAACCGTGGTCTTTTATTATCACTACAGCTTTGTTTTTTGAGGTCACCACCCTAAGGGAATCATATAGTGTATAACCTTTGCGACTGACTTCTTTCCCTCAGAAAAATGCCAAGTTGTTCCATGTTAATCTAATCCATTTTAATACAAAAGAGTTGGGCTTGGCAACCCATTCCAGCATTCTTGCCTGGAGAATCCCATAGACAGAGGAGCCTGGCAGGCTACAGTCCATAGGACTGCACAGAGTTGGACAGGACTGAAGCAGCTTACCACGCACACACATCGACGAGTTGGACCTCAGTTTGTTGATCTATTCACTTATCGCCTTAGGTTGCTCCTCTTTTTTTGAGATCATGAGCAAAGAAAATATGAACTTTGATATCCAGGTTGTTGTATGAAGATGAATTATCAAAAGCTAAGCAGGAATAGCATGGCTGAGTCATATGGTGTATATACTTTTACATTAAAAAAAATAAACCTGCCAATTGTTTTCCATATTGTCTGTATTATTTTGCATTTTGCATTACTGCATATATCTGCCAGTAATGTATGGGATTTCCAGTCTCTCTGCATCCTCAGCAGCTTTGATATTTTTATTTTAGCCATTCTAACAGGTTGTATAATGATATCATGTGGTTTCAACTTCCATTTCCCTGATGGCTAATGATGATGAACATCTTTTCTATTTTTTCTTCAACAACTTATTCTTTTTTTTAACATTTTTCATGTCATAATTTTACCCATAAATCACCCTGAATATCTTTAGGGGGTTTATGTTTTTCCATACTGAATATGCATGGTTGAATTTAAACAGTGATGTGATAACTGGTATTTAGTTTTACTGTTTATGTGACAGGTTATTAAATAATTTTTCTTTTTATCTTTTTATTTTTATTGGAGTATAGCTGTTTTGCAATGTTGCACAGAAAAGTGAATCAGTTATACAAATACATATATTCCCTCTTTTTGTATTTCCTTCCCATTTAGTCACCACAAAGCACCAAGTAGGTTCTGTAGGATATACTGTAGGTTCTCATTAGTTCTCATTGTTACCTGTTTATACATAGTAGTGTATATATGTCAACCCCAATCTCCCAGTTCATCCCAGCCCACCTTCCTTCTTGGTATCCATACATTTTTACTCTAAGTCTGTGTCTCTGTTTCTGCTTTGCAAATAAGTTCATCTGTATAATTTTTCTAGATTCCACATATAAGCAATATTATATATTTATTTTTCTCTTTCTGACTTACTTCATTTTGTATGGCATTCTGTAGGTCCATCCATGTTTCTACACATGGCAAATTTCATTCCTTTTTATAGCTGAATAATATCCCATTGTGTATATGTACCACATCATCTTTATCCATTCCTCTGTTGATGAACATTCATTCAGGTTGCTTTCATGTCCTAGCTATTGTAAAAAGTGCAGCAATGAATATTGGGGGTGCATGGACCTTTTTGAATTATGGTTTTCTCCAGGTAAATGCCCAGGAATGGGACTGCTAGATCATATGGCAGCTCTATTTTTAGTTTTTTAAGGAACCTCCATACTCTTCTCCATAGTGGCTATAGCAATTTACATTCCCACAAATAGCGCAAGAAGGGTTCCGTTTTCTCCACACCCACTCCAGAATCTATTGTTTGTAGATTCTGTGATGATGGCCATTCTGCCTGGCCTTGTACTGTGAGGTACAAGGTAGTACTTGTACCTTGTGGTACTTCACTGTAGTTTTGTGAGGTAGTAACTCATCGTAGTTTTGACTTTCATTTCTCTGATAATGAGTGATGTCGGGCATCTTTTCAGTGTTTGTTGGCCATCAGCATGTCTTCTTTGGAGAAGTGTCTGTTGAGGTCTTCTGCCCATCTTTTGATTGGGCTGTTTTTGACAATGTGCTGCATGAGCTGTTTGTATATTTTGAAGATTAATCCCTTGTCAGTCATTTCATTTGCAAATATTCTTCCTTTCAAGACTGAATGCTTGAATCTCCCCAACCAAAACTCCTATGTTGAAACTCTAACCCTTAATGTGATACTATTAGGAGGTAGGGTGTTTGGGAGGTAATTAAATTTAGGTAAGGTATGAACCACGTTTGAGTCGGGAAGAAACCCTGGAGCGAGGCGTGGCAACTCACCCCAGTATTCTTGCCTAGAGAATCCCCATGGACAGAGGAGCATGGTGGGCTACAGTTCAGGGTCACAGAGAGTCAAACACGAGTAAAGCAACTTAGCACACACACATGCATGCAAGGTCACAAGGGTGGAGGCCCCATGATCAGATGAGTGTCTGCGGAAGAAAAGAAAGAAACTCAAGATCTCTCTCTCTCAGTCAGTAAGAAGGCAGCCATGTGCAAACCAGGTGCCATCATCAGACACCAAATCTATCAACACCTGGAACTTAGACTTTCCAGCCTCCAGAACGCTAACATATAAATACTGTTTAAGTCTACAGTAGTTAGTTACAGTAGCTTGAACTAAGATACTCTCTTTAGTATTCTGGCTCCTGTAGGTTTCTATTAGCTTTACCAAGCCACTAGCACAGGACTGCTTGAGGGCCAAGGTGCATAAAACAGAGAAAAGGCAGATAAATAAACAAACATATAAATAAATAAGAGAAAGAGGTTCCCATGCTCTTTATTGGCTTTAGAAAAGCCCTTTATTACTTCTTTAGCCAGAATTAGAGGGCTTCTCTAGAATTTTCTGTGCCCAGAGTAATGCCCACGTCTAGGATTTTGGATGCATTAAGTTCAGCTCAGTTCAGTTCAGTTCAGTCGCTCAGTCGTGTCCGACTCTTTGCGACGCCATGAATCACAGCACGCCAGGCCTCCCTGTCCATCACCAACTCCCGGAGTTCACTCAGACTCACGTCCATCGAGTCCGTGATGCCATCCAGCCATCTCACCCTCTGTCGTCCCCTTCTCCTCCTGCCCCCAATCCCTCCTAGCATCAGAGTCTTTTCAAATGAGTCAACTCTTCGCATGAGGTGGCCAAAGTACTGGAGTTTCAGCTTTAGCATCATTCCTTCCAAAGAAATCCCAGGGCCGATCGAATGGACTGGTTGGATCTCCTTGCAGTCCAAGGGACTCTCAAGAGTCTTCTCCAACCCACAGTTCAAAAGCATTAATTCTTCCATGCTCAGCCTTCTTCAGATGGTAAACATACTGCCAATTAGGTGGTATTTTTGAATTCTGCTTTTTGTCCCAATTCTTATTTTCCTCAAAGCTATTTACTCTTTACGGCTTCCAAATACCTGCTCCATGAATCCCACGCATGTTTTATAGCTGCGTGTCACTGGGAGAGACAGAGTAGCATGTGCTTTCTCCATCCTGCCCAGAACCAGAGTCCCATACAAGTATTCATAATTTAGGAGTATGTACATTCCTCAAAGTTGATGTGCCTGAATAAAGTTGGACTTCTAAAAGTCTGGCATTCATTCCACAAAATTGAGTCTCTTGAGCATTGCTTTTATGCCACATTACAATTATTAATATTCTCTTGGATCCTATTAAAGGTTATTGCCAGAAGCATACATATGATATTTGTAACTACAACCAATATATAAAGGCCATCACACACTACATTACTCAGTGACCATTTTAAAGTTCCATATGAGATTTTTTTCTTTAATTAATACAGTGATAGGAAAACTTTTGTTTTTCTTAAGACACTAAAATTCTTACAGTTTTTCAATAACAAGAGCTCTATCAGTGATTATATACCTCATTTGTTTCTGGCTACTAGGAGGCTCAGAGACAATTCGGAAGCCTTACTATTGTTGTCATAATTACATTATTCTATTTTCTCTGCTCCTAATTTTCTCTTTCTCCCTTCTACTTTTTACTGTTCATCGCATCAGCATTTGTTATATGTCTCCTCAAATTCTTGGCAGAATGAGGTAGAGAATGAACGAATGAATGAATAAAATATAATGAATAACTAAAGCTTTAATTGGTACTTTTCTAGGACTTTATACCCATTCAGTGGAAACTATTTCTTTTTTTTTTTACAAGCAGCAAAATGTCCAGGGCTTTGCCTGATTATTTCTTGTCCTAAAGCATTTTCCTCCTACATTTACACTGACATCTGCAAATGTTAATGGAGTTTCTCTCTGGGATGGGGATCATTAGTCAAAGAACTGAAGCAAAATGGGCAATGAAAGATGGAATTTGCTTGTGCCCATAACAATAGGCAGTGATGCTAATGTGCACGGCAATTTTTATTGAACTTATGCAGCACACTGCAACATCTGGAAGCCCTTTGCTTGATTTGGGGATGCAATCAGTTCAAAACCTTAACTATGCACTCCTCAGGGCTTATTCTCCTATTGATGTGAATTAAAAGAAGTTGCCCACATGAAAGCCTGGGGCACTGACAGGAAGTTAGAGGCACCAAGCATTTGCCTCAGTGATGAAAATAGAAAGCAATGACAGTAAAACTCACTTCCCAAGAGAAGGTAAGAGGAAAGCCTCCGTTTTCCCACTTGGCGGCACCATGTCAAGAAACAGGAAGATACAACTTTTCTAGAAAATTAGGTTAACCTCAGCACCAGATTGGAACTGTTGAAATTCTAGTTATTGCCCTACTCTGACCCTCACTCCAGATAGTGCCCCAGTCTCTAGCGCTGAAGTCCTGATGCAGTATCTCTACAACCCTGCCAGCACCGTCTGCCTCTTCCTAGGATCTCTCTGTACATTAACCATCCTTTCTGCCTGGCAAAGTTGCTGTCCTGCCTCCTAATCAATCCTGCTCCCACCCTCCGGTCAATTCACTCTGCCCTCCATCTTCTCTTCCTAGACAGCTGCTAGAAAGAAACTGCCCTACCATTCATTTATGTTCATCCTTGTCCTCCCATCTATTTTCTTTTCACACCATATTCTCACTTTCATTAGCTGCCATGATTCTCCCTATTTTGAGGTCTGGATACACTCCCTGTATCGTCAACATCCTGACAGGCTCCTCACATCCATTTCTCCTTCAGAGGCTCTGTATCCTCCCAAGGTTGCCAAGTGGGACCTGAATCCCCATCATTACATGTCACACAGGGGATCAATGTCAGAATCAAGCAAAACACTTACACAGGTCAATAAGTCAACTGAAAAAGAATAAGTCTCAAGGCATGGGATCATCATGAGACTGATTCTCACAGTAGCAGCCCACACATTAAGACACTACACCCCCTGCTGCTGTGATTGGAAAAAGCCATCAGTTGCCAGAGCCTTACACTCAACCCAGAAGTCATCTCATATCTATCCTCTCTGCTTCCTTCCAGTACCCAAAACACAGAGCAGCTGAAGAAATGGGCCTGATCTCCCATGTCTTGGGAGAGAAAAAGTGATGAGCTAGAAGGGACGGTGAAGCATCTCTGGTCCAAAACCCATAATTTTTCTAAGAATCGTAGAAGCTTAGAACCTGAAAGATAACTTGACCAAGGTCAAAGCAAGAATTCAAACCCAGGATGCCAAATCCACAGCCACCTTTTTTGTCCTTTTTTTTCCCTAGCTGACAAAACCTCCTCCCCTAAACATCCATACTACTGATTTCTCTATTGCTGCTAATATCGCCAGTCCCCCATGACATTTTGAATATGTCTTTCCCTTGTTTCTCCTTTAAATTCTATATATAAAGCTTTCAATTCTATATATAAAGCCCATTACATTTCTTGACATTCCTCAATTTCCTTTATTTTCTTCACTTTTTCTGCCCTAATTCAGACCAGCTGGCATGACCACTTCAGCCTCCAAACCACTGACACATTGATGTTTCTAAATTACACTCCTCTATTGTCACCTTCCTGTGCAAATCCTTTTGTGCAAACCCTCATTCCCTGTAAACTACTTACAAGTTTAATATTCTCCCTAGCAAGGCCCCAGTCTCTCTTGATGGTCTTATCTCCCTACTCTCCCTCAGATCATCAGGCAGAAACTTGATTTCTTGGACAACTAAAATCCTACACCAAGTATCAAAGGTGAAATAGTTTACCATGAAACAAGAACTCAGTACCCATGAGGAGCTTTCTCTGGGGAAGATTCGGCCTCTGAGGTAGAACTGGTCATCAGCAACAGTAATGTTTTTCTCCTCGTGCAGCACTGAGAATCTAAAATACTGCCAGGGACTCTACCAGGTACCGAGAATAAAGCTGGCTGAGACATGGTGCCTGACCTCAGGGAATTATCATTCTGTAATGACCATGAAGCCATGCCCAGCTAACCCACACCCAGTGAGATGCAGGCTGTACCAGAGGCAGGAGTAGAGTGTTGAAGGAGCTCTTTGGCTAGAGGCTGCCCCATCGCCCTCCTACACTTCCATTTCTCCGTTACTCTCCATCTGCTTTCCACTTTCCTTCTTCCCTCTCATTGCATCACGCTCAAGAAGTCCCCCCATGGGTCCCTACTCACATCTGCCCTAGGACAGATGATTTTCTGACAGACCTTCCCCCACCACCTCTTCTCACCACCCTCCCAAAACTCATTTTCTGCCTGCCCTCTTTCCTCACTCTCCTTCAAGATGCTGGCTGAATAATCTGGCATGATTTGGTCAACAGCTCTAGTGTTGAAATTTGATGATCATTTCCTGAGTCCCTCCTTTCAGACAATGCTGCATTTTAAAGAGGACACAGAGTACTGAGGGAACTGTAGTCAGGAAAGTATTGGAGGAATTGTTCTGATTCCTGGGAACTGAGACTGGAGCCAAGGCAGAATCCGAGAGGGGTGAAGGGCTGGGCTGAGTTGTGCCTTAAGTGCATGGAAGACAGATCTAAGGGATGAGTGGAGTTTACATGGCAGGTGAGGAGCCGAGCTAATTGGAATGCTGCTATTATAATAGCATTAGGTGTCCTGAGACACCCTTGTGTGTTCAGAGACATGAAGGCCAGGCAGAGGTCAGGAGCCAAGGCCGGCAAATACCATGCAAACAGAGTGAGGTGTCAAGCTGCAGAGTGTGAGCACCCATAGCCTGATGATCCCAGCTGCTTAACACAAAGTTAGAGAGGCTTTAAATATATTGGGTTGGCCAAAAGGATCATTTGGGTTTTTCCATAAGATCATATGGAAAAATCCAAACAACTTTTTTGGCCAACCCAACAGAATCACGATGAATGAGGGAAAAGATGTGTCTTCATTATTAATCACAACAACATCTGCCACTTGTTTAGGCTTTAAAGTGTAAACATTATTTAGCACATAAGAACTCCCCATGTTCCATTAAGAGAAACAGAGGAGAAACTTGTTATTCCTGGTTTATAAATGACACACAAGAGATGTCTCACTGACATCTTGGGATGGTTAATTTGTTGATTAACTGATTGCTTCACTGATTGATCAAGGATCCATAGATCATAGAGAGACACTTCTTCCTTCCCAATAAGGTGGGGCAGGGGAAGCTGTAACCATTTCATCAATGAAGAACTAAAGCTTCAAGAAACCAGGTGGCTAGTTTCCTAACATCTAACTTGTAAGTAGGCCCAGATTTGGACCTTGATTTTTCTGACAATATGTTGAGGATTATTTTTATTATACTTTATTTATTGTCCAGGCTTTCTGGACCCTTCATAATATCATGTGAACCATTTGTGGGTATTAAGCTAGCTCCATACCTGCTAACCTAGAAAGGGTCCCAAGAGTCTACCTTGCTGCAAGGGTATATCTAACCAGGATTAAATCATCATCAAGAGCAAAGAAAAGATGTGTCTTGTGACTCCATTTCCTTTCTGCACCACCAGATTCTGGTTACGATAAATATTAATACATATATAGGTATATATGCACAAAGAGTGGTAAGGGTCATATTAAATGATTAGATGGAAAAAATGCTTTAAATTTCTTTCCAGAAATGTGAAGCAGAAATTATAAATTTTTCTTCTTCCTTAGTATGTATTCCAGAGTAGTTTACTCATTCTCTTTTAATATCAAGCTTTTACAATCTAGATGAATGTTAATAGAAATTTTATTTCTTCTTTTATGGCTTTTTCTTGTCAGTGAATAGGACAGCTGGGTGAAAAACAATTCTGAGAATAGATGAAAGGAAAGCAGTTTTTTCACCCACGCCAGACCTTAAAAGTTAGTACTTTGTATAACATGGGCATTAAATAGGATCCAAAAACAGGGTGGAAGAAGATATCTCTCATTTGCAGATGGGTGTCAGGATTTTGGAAGTAATGGAATATATAATTCTGTGTAAATAGGCACCAATTGCTAAAATGATCTGCTTGATGAGTACAATGAAGTTGGTAGAAAAGATGCTTTAAATGACAGCAGGGGTGGATCTGTAGGTGGTCCTAAAATTCAGAATCAGAAGGTTGAATCTGATGCAAAAAAGAAAAAGAAAACAGTGATGTTTAAATGATTCACATTTAAACACCTAGTCTATGAGAAAATAATAGGAAACAGAATTTTAAATTCAGTTAATGGCACCCATTTTAAATAACTCAAAATGTTCTATGTCAATGAAGTTGTTGAAATCTGGAATAAAATACCATCTAACTATCTCATCACCTTCAAAAATGTATTTGCTAAAGCTTAAAAGGTAGGACTAATATCCAGCAAGTCACTGGGTATTTTCTTTGAGCTTATAATTTTTTTTAAGTATAGATGTAGGAAAATATGTTTTATAAATACTTTTTTAAAATATAATAAGTAAGTCTATGATAAACACACAATTAAGATGGAGAAGCTCTATACAGTCATCAAAAACAAGACCAGGAGCTGACTGTGGCTCAGTTCATGAACTCCTTATTGCCAAATTCAGACTTAAATTGAAGAAAGTAGGGAAAACCACTAGGCCATTCAGGTATGACCTAAATCAAATCCCTTACAATTATATAGTAGAAGTGGGAAATAGATTTAACAGACTAGATCTGATAGACAGAGTGCCTGATGAACTATGAACAGAAGTTCATGACTTTATACAGGAGACAGGGATCATGACCAAATTGCCAACTTCTGTTGGATCATCAGAAAAGCAAGACGTTCCAGAAAAACATCTATTTCTGGATGTTTCTATTTTCTCTATTGAAAGCCTTTGACTCTGGGGATCACAATAAACTATGGAAAATTCTGAAAGAGATGGGAATACCAGACCACCTGATGTGCCTATTGAGAAACCTGTATGCAGGTCAGGAAGCAACAGTTAGAACTGGACATGGAACAACAGACTAATTCCAAATAGGGAAAGGAGTACATCAAGGCTGTATATTGTCACCCTGCTTATTTAACTTATATGTAGAGTACATCATGAGAAATCTGGGCTGGATGAGGCACAAGCTGGAATCAAGATCACCAAGAGAAATATCAATAACCTCAGATATGCAGATGACACCACTCTTTTGGCGGAAAGTGAACTAAAGAGCCTCTTGATGAAAGTGAAAGAGGAGAGTGAAAAGGTTGGCTTGAAGCTCAACATTCAGAAAATGATGATCATGGCATCTGGTCCCATCACTTCATGGGAAATAGATGGGGAAACAGTAGAAACAGTGTCAGACTTTATTATTTTGGGCTCCAAAATCACTGCAGATGGTGACTGCAGCCATGAAATTAAAAGATACTTACTCCTTGGAAGAAAAGTTATGACCAATCTAGACAGCATATTAAAAAGCAGAGATATTACTTTGCCAACAAAGGCTATGGTTTTTCCAGTGGTCATGTATGGATGTGAGAGTTGGACTGTAAAGAAAGCTGAGCACCAAAGAACTGATGCTTTTGAACTGTGATGTTGAAAAAGATCTTGCAAGTTCCTTGCAAGGACTGCAAGGAGATCCAGCTAGTCCATCCTAAAGGAGATCAGTCCTGAGTGTTCATTGGAAGGACTGATACTGAAGATGAAACTCCAATACTTTGTCCACCTGATGCGAAGAGCTGACTCACTTGAAAAGACCCTGATGCTGGGAAGGATTGAAAGCAGAAGAAGGGGATGACAGAGGATGAGATGGTTGGAAGGCATCACCCACTCAATGGACATGAGTTTGGGTAAACTCTGGGAGTTAGTGATGGACAGGGAGGCCTGGCATGCTGTGGTCCATGGGGTCACAAAGAGTTGGACACAACTGAGTGACTGAACTGAACTGAATATATACATACACACACACACACACACACACACACACACGTGTTCAATCTCTGGGTCAGGAAGATCCCCTGGAGGAGGAAATGGCAACCCCCTCCAGTATTATTGCCAGGAAAATCCCATGTAAAGAGGAGCCTGGTGGGCTACATGGGTCACAAAGAGTCAGACACAACTGAGTAACTTGTACACACATGCACACACAATATAGCAGCAGAAATATGAAACAACTTTTTGATAATATTTAGTGGTAAAGAAAATGTCAACTCGATCAGCTCACTCCTGATCACACATTTGCAAGAAGACTACAAAATATATTTTGTGACTCTGGTGAGTTTCTCCTGTGTTCAACTAATTGGCCTAAATCAATCTTTCACCATGAAAAGAAAGGAAAGAGGGAAGAAAAGAAGGGGGAGAGAGAGAGAGAAGAAGGGAGAGGACAGCTAACAGGAAGGCAGACAGACAAGAAAGAAGTAGAGAGGGTTGGAAGAGCAGGAGAGGAGCAAGAGAAGAATGACATGGCATCAAACATTGCCTACTAGGAGCTTAAATTCATGTCATCAATACAGCCTGCTCTGTGACCATTATTTTCTTGATAAGAGCCATGCTACCCAAGAGGTATAGTTACATGTTAACAACTAACTAATGATGGAGCCAGATGTTCAACTCATCACAGCGGCCCCACATGCAACTGCTTCCTTAACCCTAGGCTCTACCTGGGGCTCTCCACAGTTTCTGTCTCCATGTTGCTGGGTCATAGAGGTCCTTCCTCTCCCTTCAGGAGAACCTGCTGCAGAGCATGTACATGATTTACAACCCCTTTCTGCCACAGCCTTGGAGCCACTGCAGATTCACCCTGTACCTCCCGCAGCTGCTCCCAGGCAATGAATGCACACAGAGGTATGTGAACCAGGCAGTTTCTGTGAACATAGGACTCCTCTAAAAGGCACTTTTAGCTCAAGGACTTGCCATTAGAGAAGTTGAAACTTCCTCAGAACCATGCTGGGGTCTGAGGCTCATACTTAATCATTTCTTCTCTCTTTTCACAGACAGCAGATGCATTGCAGTCTGAGAATTCTTGCCTTTTTCTGATCCTTCACCTTCAACCATCACAAGCATTTCACCCAATAAACCTCTAGCAAGTCTAATTCCATCTTAGTGTTTACTCTTCAAAGGACCTGAGGGAACACAAATGTACATTCACATACATAGCAATGCCCTGGGTAGTCCAGATTTTTACAGTCAGGCTGCAGCCTAGATCAGACAGGGTATACAGAGTATTCAATTCTCAGCAGTCTCCCAGGAAAAAAAAGATGCTATCTCATAAAACTCACTCTCAATACCGCTACTACTAATGATTAATCAGAATGCCAGAAGATGACATGCTCCCCGCTGGGAAACCATGACTCCAACCGGAACTGAAGGCACACAGGACTCTGCTCAGTACAGGTTAGGGTCTGGCAGAGAGAGAGAGCACAGAGTTCGTTCAGGTCAGTCAGTCCAGATTGGAGGTTTAGAACCAGAATGAACTGCTTAAGAGGCAATTCCAAAAAAACTACCCCCCTTTAGAGTACCACGGTCACTCCTAAGTTTCTTTAAAACATTCTGGGATTTTTTGACACCACTGAGAAGGAAGAGGCATTGTCACAGACATATAAACCTGTATTTTCACTTCAGAATTCCTCCCTTCCCTTTGGTGATGGACTATTTCCTCTATTAGAATCCATGCCTAATTCACATACACACATCTCTTGGAGGAGTGCATATATCTTAAGCTGGAGACAAGAAAGGACAGCAAATCACACAGTCTTCTAATGATAATCACCAGGAAATTCACTGTTCTCACAACACTCTTATTATTACTTACATAAGACTGACAAACTACACATCTCAGGCATGAGAATAACATAAACACACTACAATGAAATGTCCATATCCTGTAGTAGAATGTTGATGAATGAAATACTGTATACAGTAAAAACAGAAAGGTCACTGCTCAGAATTTCAAAACTTTTCCTTTTTTAGACAAATCAAATATACTGACCACATTTTTATGAGGATTTGGTCAGATTACTCTATGCCACAGTTATCACTATCTCCTACCATAGTCTCCACCTTCATCTAAAAATTTTCTGCTACCGTCTCCCCCTACACACACACACACACACACACCACCCTTTTCCACAAAAGGCAATTATGTAACAAAAAAGGTAGTATAGAGGGAAGCAAAGGATCTATACTTCTTTCAAACCCCGCTTGACACTTTGAAGGCTGGTGATAAGGACATGCTGCACCTGGAGCCACAGAAACGAAAGTAAAGGAACAATTTAAGCAAAACCTGTATACACTCAGAAGTCCTTTGTGAGATAAGAGGCTGGAACTCCATTTCAGATATAAGGAATTTTATCCACTGCCCATCAAATTCCCTGTTCCAAGTCAAAAGTAGAAGAATTTGAAGGAACCAGGCTCTTAAAACTGAATTCTACATTTTGAAGTCACACATGTCAAAGACAAATAACTAGCACAAATCTGAAATATAAACAATTAGTTGGAAGTTTTATGCAGCAGAGCATGCTGAAAATAAAAGCTTTAAACTGAATCTAGGCCAAAATCGTAAATGTCAAAAATCAGCCTTTTGCAATGGTAAATACACATTTTCTTTTTTTTTTAAGTAATTTTAAAATAAAAATACAATAAATAAATTTTGTATGGCTTCACTCTGTTGAACCTCTTGAAATGAATTTCCAAGAGCTAAAGTACAAGTAACTCTTACATTCAACTTGGCATTTTCCATTTATTACTTTCAGCTCTAAATGGAAAAGCATTATTTTTATTATTAATAATAGCATTGAGTTACAGAAGCTTTAAGTAATACATGGATATTGGTTACAACAATTCTGGCTCACTGTAAGAAAATCTAATACATTTTTTAAAAACTTATTTATAAAGATTTTAGCCTGCTTATTAATATTAACAAAACACTCCTTGCCTTCAGAAATGATCTATTACAGAGTATTTTTAATTGTTTTATATAACGTATTTAATATTAAGCAGAAAATGATTCAATAGTGATCTTTGGGCTACTGTCACCTGGAGAACATTTAATAGGTTTAGTTAAGCAGTATCACTGGGCAGTATAAACAGGCGATTCCTTTTTAATAATATCTTTAGACATAGATATCTTTACCTATCAAATGGCCATAAAAATCTTCCCATAAGCACAGCACACAAAGTGAATGGATCCACAAGGAAGAATGAATAATACACTACTCGTAGCCAATAAAGTCTACTCATATGATTACCAAAGGAGAAACATGTAGGGTAGGATTAAATCAGGAACTTGGGATGAACATATATACACTGCTGCATGTATAAGTGGCCAAGAAGGACCTGCTGTATAGCACAGGGAACTCTATTCAATATTCTGTGGCAACCTATATAAGAAAAGAATCTAACAAGGAAGGAATATGTGTATATGTATAATTGCTGTACACCTGAAACTAACATGACATTGTGAATCAACTATAGTTCAATAAATTTTTTAAGTCTACTCATAAAAGAAAATTTAATAACAAAGAATATGCTTTATTATTAGTGAGTGGGAAAAAAACAGATCAGAGAAGACTATTTCAAACACAGCCCCTATTTTTCAAAGTTATGCAAACAAGAACACACAAAAGTTCATAAAATTCTAAGGGACATATACTAAGATATTAACACCAGTTGACATATATACATTTTTATATAATTCTGGGTTTTCCAATTTTTTAATGCCAATATTTTTCTTTTATATTCAATTATATCAATCAGCACAAACTGCATTCCACTGTGGTAACAAATAATCCCATGATCTTAGTGGCTTTACCCAAGAGAAGTCTATTCACATCTATTTATTTACATAGTCAGGGATGCTCTGCTCTTGGAGTCAATCAGGGACACAGACTGATAGCAGCTTTACCCTTCCCTGATCACCGGGACCACAAAGAGGACTGGGATGGATTGAGCACAGCTCTGAAAACTTCTACCTGGAACTGACACCTGTTCCTACCACTTACAGTTCACTAGGAAAGCAAATCACAAGGCCAAAATCAACTTCAAAGAGGGCAGACAAATGAAATCCTTCCCTATACCCAGGACTGGCTGAAAATCCTAGGTACGTACTAAAGCACAAGGATAATAGTTAATATTTTTGAACATGTTTTTAGGTTTTTCAAATTTTTAAAAATATCATGTTTTTTGTAAAGCCTCTGAAAAAACTCAAAACAAATACTATTCTTAAAAAGAAAAAAACTTTCACAACATGCAGAAAAGAAAAAAAAAATGTTATCTTCCAAACAGAGATAATAATGCCACCAGAGGAGATTACTACATTCTAACAATGACAAAATAAAATAAGCTTACATTAGAGAGGAAACAAGATTCAACATAATGTCAGAGATCCTTAGCACCAAAGTAAAGACTACTTAGTACAAAAATATGAGCAAGGACTGGGATTTAATAACATGGCCCTGAAAATGAGAAGGAATCAGTGACATGAGGACACACTCTGGTCCTTTGTTCATAGTAAATTCAAGCTGTTAGTCCATATAGTCAAAACTAAGGTTTTTCCAGTAGTCATGTATGGAGTTGAGAGTTGGACCATAAAGAAGACTGAGTGCCAAGGAACTGATGCTTTCGAACTGTGGGGCTGGAGAAGACTCTTGAGAGTCCCTTGGACTACAAGGAGATCAAACCAGTCAACACTAAAGAATATCAACCCTGAATATTCACTGGAAGGACCAAAGCTGAAACTGAAGCTCCAATACTTTGGCCACCTGATACAAAGAGCCAATACACTGAAAAGACCTTGATGCTGGGAATGACTGAGGGCAAGAGGAGAAGGGGGCGACAGAGGATGAGATGGTGGATGGTATCACAGACTCAGTGGACATGAGTTTGAGTAAACTCTGGGAGATAGTGAAGGACAGGGAAGCCTGGTGTGCTGCAGTTCATGGGGTCAGAGAGAGAGATGGGCATGACCTGGTGACTGAACAACAAGTCAGTCACTACAGAGCCTTAGGGAGGTCATAAGATCATTCAACTAAGGTCCGTTTAGTCAAGGCGATGGTTTTTCCAGTAGTCATGTATGGATGTGAGAGTTGGACTGTGAAGAAGGCTGGGTGCCGAAGAATTGATGCTTTTGAACTGTGGTGTTGGAGAAGACTCTTGAGAGTCCCTTGGACTGCAAGGAGATCCAACCAGTCCATTCTGAAGGAGATCAGCCCTGGGATTTCTTTGGAAGGAATGATGCTAAAGCTGAAACTCCAGTACTTTGGCACCTCATGCAAAGAGTTGACTCATTAGAAATGATTCTGATGCTGGGAGGGATTGGGGGCAGGAGGAGAAGGGGACGACAGAGGATGAGATGGCTGGATGGCATCACTGACTCAATGGACATGAATCTGAGTGAACTCCAGGAGTTGGTGATGGACAGGGAGGCCTGGCGTGCTGCAATTCATGGGGTCACAAAGAGTCAGACACGTCTGAGCGACTGAACTGAACTGAAGATCATTCTTGGTTAATCTTGTTGTTGTTTATTCATCCATCATATATTTACTAGGTACTTAACCATAGGCTCGACACCATTATAGGTCTTGGGACCAAGCAATGAACAAAAAACAGGTGCACTCCCTGCTCTCATAGAATTTACATTTGACTGTGGGAGAGAAAGACAATCAGCAGATATGTCCAGACTGCAGTTAAGTGCATATTTTTTTCATTTTTAATACTTTTTATTTTATTTTTCAATTTTTTGGCTGTACTGTGTGGCATGCCAAATCTTAGTTCCCCGACTAGGGATCAAGCCTGACCCCCTGCAGTGGAAGTGTGGAGTCTCAACCACTGGACCATCAGGGAAGCCCCAAGTGTATACTTTATACAGAGAGAGACTATGGGGACAGAGAGGACAGGAGTGCTGCCTGAGACAGAGTGGTCAGATAAGACCTCAATGACAAAGTGACATGGAAGCAGAAATCTAAAGGGATTGAGAGAAAAAGCCATGCCATTGTCTGGGAAAAGAGCATTTTAGGCAGAATAGCATGGCTAAGGTCCAGCTGGTAGAATAGAAACCGTGTGTTCTGGGAGCAACCAGGGAGCGCAGGGCTGGAGGAGAGTAAGCAAGAGGGGATTGTAAGAAATGGGATCAGGGAGGCAACCAAGTGTGAGATGAAGGGGCCTTGGGGCTGTAATAGAAAAAGACTCTGAATTTTACTCTTTGTGCAAACAAAAGCCATTGGCAAGTTTTGAGCAGAGAAAAGGCATCATCTTACTATCATTTTAAATGAATTATTCTGGTTGCATGGAACAGAGACAGTCTAGGGCAGAAGTAGGTTGATCTGTAAAGAAGCTGTTGCAATAATCTAGATGAGATAGCCTGAATACAGTGAGACTGGGTCGGGGGGTGGGGGTGAAAAGACTGAGGATATCACTTCAAGGGGAACCAACAGTCTCTGTTGATGGACCGGATTTGGCGTGTAAGAGAGAGGAGAATATTATTCTGATATCTGATATCACTTTATGATGAAGCACAGACTATAAGGACCCCTCTATGTCTTATTCTACAAGAATACATAGAATAGATGAGCCCTATATGACAACTATATAGTATTTATTATATAGAAGGGATTAAAAATTATGAAATATACTGCTACCTCATATAGAAATGTTGTTTAAAAACAAAGCACAGTTCTATCTGGCTAGATTACATGGTACAATATTAAAATGGGCTCTAATTTTTTAAAAAATCCTGATGTGCATACAACTTTTCCTATATAAACTTAAGTACTATACCCCTGTTAAGTGATTATTACAAGGAGTATACAGAGAATCCTTTATGGTTCATCTATAGATTTAAAGGGTAGGTCTTGAGGAGCAATGTAAAACAACAGAATTGAATATATCATAGCAGCAGAGACCTCTTTCAAAAGTAGCCTGACTGCTAGTTTCTTCCTAACATTTTTGTTTAACACAGAGAAGAGGATCAACCTTTATCCTCAACAATTCATTACATCCTGGACAGAGTTTTCCTATGATATAATTTGAGCTATCTGTCCAATACCATTAAGACCTGCTGCTGCTAAGTCATTTCAGTTGTATCGACTCTGTGTGACCCCAGAGACGGCAGCCCACCAGGCGCCCCCCGTCCCTGGGATTCTCCAGGCAAGAACACTGGAGTGGGTTGCCATTTCCTTCTCCAATGCATAAAGTGAAAAGTGAAAGTGAAGTCGCTCAGTCGTGTCTGACTGTTAGCAACCCATGGACTGCAGCCTACCAGGCTCCTCCGTCCATGGGATTTTCCAGGCAAGAGTACTGGAGTGGGGTCCATTGCCTTCTCCGGACTTAACACCTGCTGCTGCTGCTAAGTCACTTCAGTCGTGTCCGACTCTGTGTGACCCCAGAGATGGCAGCCCACTAGGCTCCTCTGTATCTGGGATTCTCCAGGCAAGAACACTGGAGTGGGTTGCCATTGCCTTCTCCAATGCATGAAAGTGGAAAGTGAATGTGAAGTCGCTCAGTCGTGCCTGACTCTTAGCGACCCCATGGACTGCAGCCCACCAGGCTCCTCCGTCCATGGGATTTGCCAGGCAAGAGTACCGGAGTGGGGTGCCATTGCCTTCTCCGGACTTAACACCTAGGGGTATATTAAAACAAATATGAAATTTTACAAATTTAAGTATCTTGGAAAGGGAAAAATACATATTTAAATTTTGTAAGGCAGAGGTTTGAACGTAAGTCCTGGCAAGACTTAACATCAAAAGTAAAACATATAAGAACTATGGAAACTTTTGACAGCAAAGAAGGCCTGGAGGAAAAAGCAGTTATAGTAATGGAACCATGAAAAAGAATACAGAGATTAAGTTAATAAATCATCACTAAAAAATTCCAAAGAGAGAAGAAAAGGTGGATAGGAGTTGTTATGATAGCATCACTTAGAGAGAGATGCTGGCTGGCATATAGTTACAGATTGTCTCCATCTTCCTTTCACTCTCATCCTGCTCCAACTAAGGAATCACTCTCAGCCCTCCCTTTCCAGTTATCAACCTGTTAAAACTAAAATCATATCTCCCATATAAAGCCTTCCTAGGGTTATTTATGGGGTTCCCCAGGTAGCTCAGTGGTAAAGAATCCATCTGCAATGCAGGAGACACAGGGGTTTGATCCCTGGGCCAAGAAGATCCCCTGGAGAAGGACATGGCAACACACTCCAGTATTCCTGCCTGGAAGATTCCATGAACAGAGGAGGCTGGTGGACTACAGTCCATGTCATCACAAAAGAGTTAGACATGACTGAAGTGACTAAACAACAAGATTTATTTATGAGGTTGGTAGCTTTTACATAAAGTGGAAAAATAAAACTTCCTCAATAGGCAGAAAGAAACATTTTTAAACAAAGTTTAGTGAGCATTTTAAAAGGCAGAATCAATTTCTATATTTAAAAAGAAAAACAAAAAATTTTCATGCCAAAGCTCTATGAAAAAAGCATTCCTAAAACAACCCAGGAGTGATTTGTATAAATCCTGTCTTACTGTTTAATTTCTCTGGCATAATTGTGTGCCCCTCTGGGGCTGGAGCCAAAAATGCTTTGTTCCCTCTGTATAAAAATAAGTCTCTAGAAGGTCAAGGAAAAACACTTTTTTCAAGATAATGACTAAATTGAGTGGGGGGAAAAAAAGCAAATGTCACATAATATATCCCACATGACATCTTTACCTTAATTATTTGCATGTTTCAAGACAAATATTTACTCATTAATTCATAGATAATGGCCTCCATTCTGTCATTCATGTTATTAGATAGAACAGGCATCTAAACTACTGGTTCTTACTTCTGGTTTGAGGAGAGGGAGAGAGGAGGGAATAAACTGATTATTAGAATCTTCACAGGGAATAATCTGTAACCCTCCTCATGTGGGACCATAGCCCACCAGGCTCCTCTGTCCATGGAAATTCTCCAGGCAAGAATACTGGAGTGGGTTGCCATGCCCCCCTCCAGGGGATCTTCCCCACCCAGGGATTGGTGAATCAAATGCCAAGACTGCCTCTCCTTAACAATCCTTTATCCGCAGTTGAGAACTACTAGCCTATACATAAATTGTTTGAAGACAAACAATTCTATTCCCTTCCAAGCTTCCACAGCAGAGACAAGTGCCTAGAAGGGAGTCTTGGTGAGTGGGCTGGTGCTGGAGGGCTAGGCTGCAGCTGAAAGAAAAAGAGCAGAAAGGAGAGCTGTTTACCCAGATGAACAAACTAGTCTTCGAAATTTCCTGAAATATAAACAATGCGGTTTATGTACTGGCTTACAGTCTTACCTTCCTGAAGAACTTCCTGCCACAAATAGTTAAGTCTGGCTTTGGTTATTAGTCCTGGAGTTCGGTTATATAGATACAGGTGACCTTCCCACCGAAAAGGCCAGCAGGTGATTAGAAGTTTAATTCCTAATAAGTAAGAGGGGCAAATGTTCAGTAGAGCTAAAAGCAAACAAAAATTTATTTGGAGCTGTCAGCCAAGAAAAATGAGTCACAAGATGAGAACTTGGGAAGACAGGGACTAGGTGGGGATTTTTAGGTGCCTGTCTGACTCAGGATATCAATAATCTCAGATATGCAGATGACACCACCCTTATGGCAGAAAGTGAGGAGGAGCTAAAAAGCCTCTTGTTGAAAGTGAAAGAGGAGAGTGGAAAAGTTGGCTTGAAGCTCAACATTCAGAAAACGAAGATCATGGCATCTGGCCCCATCACTTCATGGGAAATAGATGGGGAAACAGTAGAAACAGTGTCAGACTTTGTTTTTTTGGGCTCCAAAATCACTGCAGATGGTGACTGCAGCCATGAAATTAAAAGGCGCTTACTCCTTGGAAGAAAAGTTATGACCAACCTAGATAGTATATTCAAAAGCAGAGACATTACTTTGCCGACTAAGGTCCGTCTAGTCAAGGCTATGGTTTTTCCTGTGGTCATGTATGGATGTGAGAGTTGGACTGTGAAGAAGGCTGAGCGCCGAAGAATTGATGCTTTTGAACTGTGGTGTTGGAGAAGACTCTTGAGAGTCCCTTGGACTGCAAGGAGATCCAACCAGTCCATTCTGAAGGAGATCAACCCTGGGATTTCTTTGGAAGGAATGATGCTAAAACTGAAGCTCCAGTACTTTGGGCACCTCATGCGAAGAGTTGACTCATTGGAAAAGACCCTGATGCTGGGAGGGATTGGGGGCAGGAGGAGAAGGGGACGACCGAGGATGAGATGGCTGGATGGCATCACAGACTCAATGGACGTGAGTCTGAGTGAACTCCGGGAGTTGGTGATGGACAGGGAGGCCTGGCGTGCTGCAATTCATGGGGTCGCAAAGAGTCGGACACGACTGCGCGACTGAACTGAACTGAACTGAACGTCTGACTCAGGATCAGTTGGGAAAGTAGACCAGTGTTTAAGACAGAAGCCCTAGGCACTAAAGAGCTAGTGTTTGATGCACTTTGGAATTAAGGCCATAGGCCTGGAATATTTTCAAATACACTTTTTCCATGTTAATAAAAATGTGTACCCAGGGAAAAATGAGGGCAGCAACTACCGGACTCTGCCAAATGTCTCACCCTAACCTTAATACCTCATTGTTTGTGCCACATTTTATGCCTAAGCACATTCCACGATTCTCTCCATTCCAGTTTTCTGGGAGTCATTTGGATCCACAGAGGAAGGAACCTCAAGAGTAGATACATTTCAAAAAGCTAAAATATTTATTTGAGAAGTTATCTGAGTTCCTAAGTACTGGAAAACTAGAAGAGTAAGACTCAAGAGGTCAAATCTATTTTTGATGAGAGATTCAAATATGTACATTGAAAACAAGGGCACTACTGCAAACAAGATACATTATATATCTGAAAAGATTTAGATAAACATTTAGAAATATCTAAGATCATGGCATCTGGTCCCATCCCTTCATGGCAAATAGATGGGGAAACAATGGAAACAGTGACAGACTATATTTTGGGGGGCTCCAAAATCACTGCAGATGGTGACTGTAGCCATGAAATTAAAAGATGCTTGATCCTTGGAAGAAAAGTTGTGACCAACCTAGATAGCATATTGAAAAGCAGAGACATTACTTTGCCAACAAAGGTCCATCTAGTCAAGGCTGTTTTTTCCAGTAGTCATGTATGGATGTGAGATTTGGACTATAAAGAAAGCTGAGCACTGAAGAATTGATGCTTTTGAACTGTGGTGTTGCAGAGGACTCCTGAGAGTCACTTGGACTACAAAGATATCCAACTAGTCCATCCCAAAGGAGATCAGTCCTGAATATTCATTGGAAGGACTGATACTGAAGGTGAAACTCCAATACTTTGGCCACCTGATGTGAGTGGCCACTCACTAGAAAAGACCCTGATGCTGGGAAAGACTGAAGACAGGAGAAGGGATGACAGAGGATGAGATGGTTGGATGGCATCACCGACTCAATGGACATGAGTTTGAGTAAGCTCCTGGAGTCAGTGATAGACAGGGAGGCCTGGTGTGCTACAGTTTATGGGGTTGCAGAGAGTCGAACACAACTGAGAGACTGAACTGAACTGATCTACCAAAGATTTCAGGTTTGTTCCACAGAATATAGCACTAAAGACTTCTTTGGTGGGGGTTGAGGGGAGGAGAATTTAAACAAATGTGTGGTTTGGGGGTTCCTTTCTCTTCAGTCAGTCTCTGTAATCTCTCTCTCAGGAATCTGACTCCTATAGTAATAGCCAAGAGGGGAAGCCCCAAACACTCATAATTTTTCATAATAGAAGTATTTTGTAAAGAAAAACAAAATTATTCTTTTATATTAAAATACCACAAAAGGTTTCATAAACTCAAATACCAAAGGGTATAAGAGCTTAGAAATTGAGCCATTATATTAACGTGATTTTAGCAGTTTATTTCAATTGTTCAAGTCTAACAATGTTCTCCCCCGTCCCGCAAAAAAAAAAAAAGGTAGAAAAGCATGTTTCTAAATAATGTAAATTCACTGAAAATAATGATACTTTCTGTTGCAAAGGTCCTCCATTCTCTCCTACTCATAAGGATGTGTATATTATACTTTCATGATTTCTAAGAAAGATAATGAAAATGAGAGTCTGTATCTGTGAAAAACCATTTCCTGACCACCTTATCCCACTCTTACTTGTCTTTGTTTGCTGTCTGTGAAATGCCATTTGAAATTAAACATCTCCACAGAGGAAAAAGTCAGGCTGCACTGCTTATTGTAAGGGATGCTTGTGTGCTGTTACTAGAACTGGGATAATGACATTCTGCTTCATAATGACTATTCCCAGGTACAGAAATTACAGGCATCTTTTAAAGCCAGGCAGATTTCTGACCATCTTGGCTGTCTCTATTTTCCATCTTTCAAGCTTGCTAGTTATTCCTTTCATAACGATAATGAGTGTCATGCTGGATTATACAACCAGCTACATCTGTTCTCTCTTGCTTTCTAGATATTACATTCATTGTATTTCACAGCATGAACCTCCAATCAAGATCCTGAATATTGCTTCATGATAAATGTCACAGATTAAAAGAAACGGTCCAGTGCCAAAGTCATTATCACAGCTCTACACCAACCTAGACAGTATATTCAAAAGTAGAGACATTACTTTGCCGACTAAGGTCCGTCTAGTCAAGGCTATGGTTTTTCCTGTGATCATGTATGGATGTGAGAGTTAGACTGTGAAGCAGGCTGAGCGCCGAAGAATTGATGCTTTTGAACTGTGGTGTTGGAGAAGACTCTTGAGAGTCCCTTGGAGTGCAAGAAGATCCAACCAGTCCATTCTAAAGGAGATCAGCCCTGAGATTTCTTTGGAAGGAATGATGCTAAAGCTGAAGCTCCAGTACTTTGGCCATCTCATGCGAAGAGTTGACTCATTGGAAAAGACCCTGATGCTGGGAGGGATTGGGGGCAGGAGGAGAAGGGGACGACCGAGGATGAGATGGCTGGATGGCATCACTGACTCGATGGGTGTGAGTCTGAGTGAACTCCGGGAGTTGGTGATGGACAGGGAGGCCTGGCGTGCTGCGATTCATGGGGTCACAAAGAGTCGGACACGACTGAGTGACTGAACTGACTGACTGACCCATCTCCTTGAACAATTCTTCTCATTGCTTACATTTTTTTCCTTGGACAAGGGTACCACAGAACCTGCTTTTTCAAACTTAGAAACTTTCTGTTCAATATTTATGTAAATATGTCAGTTGTAAGTTGACTGATAGGGCTTTCCTGTGCACTTCACTGTTTGGACTCATTCTGTTGTTCTATTTAGCCCTCGTATGCTCACATCCATAGCACCTCACCATTTAGAATAAGAACACATGTGACAGAGGGCACGTGCCAAGGGACTGGTTACACTGACACAGCAGAGTCTAGGAGACTCACAACACAAGCCAGAAAAGAGATTTCTGAAAGAGCCTGAAATTTTGATTAACCAGAATCCCAGGATACGGTATATGCCAGAATCAGACCTTTCAAAAAACATCAGGGACCTTAGAGGTCATCTAATTGAACCCCTATATTATGCATAAGAATGCTGAAGCTCAGGTTAAATGAGTGATATGTAACCACGCAGCTGCTTGGGCACAGAGACTTGAAAGCAGAGCTCAACGCTTTGGCATGCTCTCCAGGATGTCACATATTCACAGTAAATAGAACTTTCTATTAAATCTAATAATCAGAATTTTTCCTGTTATGTTAGACTTTTTAAAATCCTATTTCTGAAAACATTTCTCAAAATATGAATTCAATTTCTATCCTTGTACATTAAATAGATTAGCAGTGACTGAACTTTGCTTTGATGGTTGATCTGCCTAAAAGCTGGCATTTTGCAGCTGAGTGATCAGAGAAGAGTGAAGCAGAGATGAAAACATAAAAGTTGTAGGTGACTAGAGGAAACCACACGGACTTGAATCAGACCACTTTAAACACATAGTGATTATTCGCTTATAGTTTTCTTCTTCTCCCTAAGGTTAAAGGAAAAAATATTTGGGTGAGTTAATGGTTTCACATAATCAAGGCTTTTCTACATTTTATCTTGGGATTTAAATAACAAGACAGTCCCTACTGTAAAAGTTAGCTCCATTTTCCAACTCTAAACAATTCTGTCCATTTATCTCAACAGAATTCACATCCAGTTTAAATTTTTCACTTCTTGTGGTATGATTTGGGATAAGGGAAAGAGAGAAGTCAAAATAATACAAGGTATATAGTTCTTCCCTTCTTTTCTTTCCCCTCTACTGATATAGAAGCTACAAGTTGTATTTCTAATTATTTTTAGGTAAAACCCTTAAATTTTAAAATAATGTCAACTTCCTGACCAAGACCATACCATGCTTCTGGATTGTGACCTATTTGCTTTTTTTTTTTTTTTAACATCAATTTTTTTCCTTTTAAGTTAATTTCTTCTTATGTGGTTCTTTCAGAAATGGTCCCTGGTACCAAATGTACTTCTTTGTCTTTAAGGTCTGCAGTATCTTTATTTCTCTCTTTCAAATGATAATCTAGCTAGGTGTTTGGAAAAGGCAATGGCAACCCACTCTAGTACTCTTGCCTGGAAAATCCCATGGATGGAGGAGCCCAGTATGCTGCAGTCCATGGGGTCGCTAAGAGTCAGACACGACTGAGCGACTTCACTTTCACTTTTCACTTTTATGCATTGGAGAAGGAAATGGCAGCCCACTCCAGTATTCTTGCCTGGAGAATCCCAGGAACAGGAGAGCCTGGTGGGCTGCCGTCTATGGGGTCACACAGAGTGCGACTTAAGTGACTGAAGCAACTTAGCAGCAGCAGCAATTAGGTATTGAGTCCAGAATAATATTTTCTTTCTCTCAGATATATATTTTGTTTCTCCTAGATATGGCTTGATTTTTATTTATTCTGCTTAGTTCTTGAGATGAACTCTTATCTGAGGATGTAGCCTTTTTTTTTTTCAACCTATCTTCTTTTTTTAAATTAATTTTTATTTTTTAGTTTGTTTTGCTTTACAATACTGTATTCGTTTTGCTATACATTGACATGAATCAGCCACGAGTGTACATGAACTCCCAATCCTGACCCCCAACTCCCCAGTCCCGCCCCACACCATCTCTCTGGATTATCCCCGTGCATCAGTCCCAAGAATCCTGCATCCTGCTTCTAACCTAGACCGGCAATTCGTTTTTAATAACGCTTGCAAATTCCCAATCCATTTCTTTTTATATTTTCTTCTGCCATTCCTTCTAGTCTTCTTCTATAAACCCTATTAAACATGTACTGAGGACTCTCAATCAATCATGTCCCTTAACTGCTCTTTCATATGCTTATAAATCTTTCTATATCATTATGCTGTGCTCTGGGAGCATTTATCAATACAAACATCTAACTAGTTAATTATTTTTTTAACTATAACCAATCTTGAATTTACAGTAAATGCTGATTTCTTGTTTCAATTTTTTTTTTCATTTCCAAAATTTCAGAGTGATCCTTTTCCACATCTACAGTGTTTCTTTCATTTATGCCCAAATATGTTAAATTATTTCTCTTTTTGTTATTTTTTTCTTTTATCTCTTTGGAGCTCCTAAATAAACTTAAAAATATTTACAGCAATTTCATTCTTTTAGCTAGAGTTAATTCATCTTTTAATTGTTGATTTTCTTGGATATCTTGGCATTAGTTTTCCTTGAGTGATTTAAACTTTCAGGTTTGGAGACATCTTGAATATGGATTATTTTTCCTTACTCTCTGTAGGCTTACATACTTCTGACTAAATGTTTTGCTACTCCATCTACTAATTCTTCAAGGGACCCTTAAATAGATCTAATAGGATCCTTTACCAATGAAGACGAGATACCACTGATCAGGTCACCGTGCTGTGCGTGCGTGTGTGCTGTCGCTGCAGTCTTGTCCATCTCTCTGTGACCTGATGGACCGTAGCCCTCCAGGCTCCTCTGTCCATGGGATTCTCCAGACAAGAATACTGGAGTGGGTTACCACGCCCTCCTCACCATGCTGTAGTGGGTGGCTTATCTCAAACCCTGGTTACTAAGCTGTTTGGGGCATATTTTTCTTCCCTGAGCACACAAATATTTAGTCTTTATGGACATTTTTACCCTAGTTGAACACCTAATTCTTCCTGCCTCTGGCCTAGAGTCTGAAACTATTCTCTGTGTGCCATGCTGTACTTAGTTGCTTAGTCATGTCTGACTCTTTGCGACCCCATGGACCAGAGCCCACCAGGTTCCTCTGTCCATGACCACTCCTCATTTCTGTCCTATCTTGGTCCCCAGAGGGTATTGATTTCAATATGGCTATTATAATAACAGCTTCCCTGGTGGCTCAGAGGTTAAAGTGTCTGCCTCCAATGCGGGAGACCCGGGTTCGATCCCTGGGTCGGGAAGATCCCCTGGAGAAGGAAATGGCAACCCACTCCAGTATTCTTGCTTGGAGAATCTCATGGACTGAGGAGCTTGGTGGGCTGCAGTCCATGGGGTCACAAAGAGTCGGACACAACTGAGTGACTTTACTTATTATTATAATAACAATTAATTATACCTATCAAATACTTCTACTTTTTCTTCCAGGAACTCTAGGAACTTAATAGGTTTTTATTTGTTTATTGTGGACCTTGTGATTTGCTTTGATGAATGAAGTAAGAGTGGGTGTGGCACGTGTCTCTTCTAGATGGACAGTACAAGGAGCTAGTATAACTCATCATTCTCTCTTTTACTGGAAAAGCACCTAGAAATGGCCCAAGTGGTAGTCCTACAATCCACCTGCAAGTCAAGGTGAGGATATCATGAGCAAAACCCTACATCAGCTCAAAATGGAAATATATCACAAGCAAGAAATAAACCTAAAAAAAAAAGAAGAAGAAAGAAACCTTTGTCTGTCTTAAGCCACTAAGATTCTGGTGTTGTTTTCTACTGCAGCCTAACCTGAATCATCATGACAGATGTAATTCTGTTAGTCTTTTAAATTTTTTTATTTTTAAATTTTTTGCCTATTACAGATATGTATTTGGTGCAAAGAGAAGTAACAAAGCATGAATTTACAGTACAATCTTGCTGGAAGTCCAGTCTCCAGGAACTTTAAATATTGTGATGAACAAAATAGCATGCATAAAACACTAAGCTAATAATAATTGTATACATGCAATATACAAGTAAGTATATGTCAAAGCATGTGGCTTCACTAGTAAGTGCTATAAATTGCTAAATTGAACATACTCAAATTCTTCCTCAACTGTTTCAATTATTAATGCATTTTTTAATATATGGGAAAAGTCTTCAATCCCTTTTCTTTTCTGTTAAATACAGTTCTAGTACATTTAGCTCTGTTATTACTCAGTAAATTACACTGTATGCTTTCAAAAAGTCTCTGGCCTGGATCTTCAGTAGAGAAAGCTGTGAACAGGTAAATTTTCCTCCTTCCTTTGTTTCTTTTTTGCTTTTTATATGTAACACACCTTTTCTCCCCTTTTCAGAATCTCTGCCTATGGTTCTCCATCTACCAATTACCACTCAAAAAGCTCTTTCCTTAGAATCTGATACAATAATGTGTAATAATGTGAGGAAGTATAAGTCAATTGTCCTATTTATAAGGGTTCATTGCATTTTAATCATTTATTCATTCTTTCAACAGATAGGATTTCCCTGGTAGATCAGGTGGTAAGGAATCCACTTGCAATGCGAGAGACCCTGGTTTGATTCAAGCATCTGCTAAAATAAGCATTGTTGGAAATGAAAGATGAAAACAAATATGGTTTTCTGACCTTGAAGAGTTAAAAATCTAGAAAGGCTAAGGATAGTAACGACACAAATGATGGTACAAATAGTAAATAGCTATTTACTATAGTAAAAAGTAACAATCCCTGGAAGCCTGCAAGTACAGGGAAGATGAAGTTATTCATTTAACTGTAGAATGATAGGCTTTGTCCCCTGAGGACTACTGTACTCCAGGAGCAAAGAAGAGATATTTTTGAACCAGAAAACCTTCCTAGTTACACAGAAATCATGGTGAATGGGAAACCAGATTTTTATTTCTTTGTAACATCAGTTTTGCCTATGATTTTTCAACCCAAATTTACAGCTGGACAAAACTGTTCCTCCACCCTTGACACTGAAAACTGGGTTGAATTTCTCAGTATTTAACTGTCTACTGTTAGTAGAAACATTACTTTTCCAACAAAGGTCCATATAGTCAAAGCTATAGTTTTTCCCCTAGTCATAGATGGATGCGGAGCTAGACCATAAAGAAGGCTGAGAGCTAAAGAATTGATGCTTTTGAGCTGTGGTGTTGGAGAAGACTCTTGAGAGTCCCTTGGACAGCAAGGAGATCCAACCAGTCCATCCTAAAGGAAATCAATCCTGAATATTCATTGGAAGGATGGATGCTAAAGCTAAAGCTCCAATACTTGGGTCATCTATTGCAAAGAACTGACTTATTAGAAAAGACCCTGATTCTTGGAAAGATTGAAGCAAGAGAAGGGGATGACAGAAGATGAGATGGTTGGATGGCGTCACCAACTCGATGAACATGAGTTTGAGCAAGCTCTGTGAGTTGGTGACGGACGGGAAGCCTGGAGTGCTGCAGTCCATGGGGTTGCAAAGAGTCAGACACAACTAAGTGACTGAACTGAACTGACTGAAGTGTTTTTATATCAATTATTCTGGAAGGTAGTATCATTTCCAAAACAGACCAAACTGCTCCTTAATCTGATTGTTGATCACTCAAGAGAAAGTTTTCTAATAAGTATAAAATCATTCCAAGTGATAGAAATGTAGATCTAGAAACCTCTTTCCTTTTACCTTGACTCTGGATTTACGAAACTATGGAACATTTATGAGTGCCTTATGGTTTCCAGAGTTCTACACAGTCTATGTAATTCTCTCCTTGGAGCAACCTTGTGAGGGATTCAGATACCATCTGAACCTGGAGCCTGTGATAGTTCATCTACTCTGTAACATGCTAAAGAGGTCCTGAAGCCTTGATGGGCAGCAGCAAATTCCTCCTAGGATTTCTTTTGCATTTATTGTTTTGATCTTCAAGAATTTTGTAAGGCCTAAAGGAAAGTATCATCAAGATATTGTTTGAAAATCAACTGACTACACTACAGCTAGGGGGAAAATATGTTTTTATTTATTGTGGCATATATTAAATAATTTCTATATTCAAAGGGTTGTATTAGGAAAGGGTCATGAGTTGCAGTTGAAGGCAGAGTAGAAAGAAAGGGAAAATTTCTCATTTGGCCCTGAAGACAATCTTTCTGTTTTTTTCTTCATCACAAGCTTCTTTATTTCTAGTAGTGGAGATCAATAGATTTTACTGCTTTTTTTCCCTCTCTTTCTGCATTTAATAAACAATATTAGAGTAATAGCCAGAAGCTAGGGACCTAATCAAAGTACTTGCTGTACTGTAATTCCACTTACAATTATAATTGACAAGGCAGAGAAATGATAAAGAAATTATACCAAAGTCACTCAGCAATTTTGAAATAAGAGGCCCTACTTTCTCATCTCCAGGGAGAAATCTGGCTTTCCTTTCACTATCAACTCTACCTCTCCTTCTAATGCAATATCCATCTAAATTTTTTTTTTTAATTAGCCTTGTTTTTTAAAAAGCTAGTATGGTCAATAGCATGGACTTTCAGGAGAACTTGCTATGTTTGGAGAATAACCAGCATTTCAGTACAGCTGAAGAACCATGTGCTACATGAGGTATCTTCTCGCCTATGACAAGAAAGTTAGGCAGAGACTAGAGCTTGTGTCAGTTTGTAGGCCATAGTAAGATGCTTGGATAATTCTGATCACAGGATTTTACCCAATATTACAGCATATCGTATGCCTATCCCTACTTTATTAACATCTTGATAAATGCTATTTTAATGATCATATATTCCACCAAATTGATATATTATGATTTGTTTAAATATAATCCACATGCTTGGTATTTGTGTTTTTTTCACACTATTACAAACATTACAACAGTAAACATCTTTATAAATCTTTGTTTATTATACTTTATCTCTGATTATTTCCTAGAAGAGGCTCTTCTGAAGTAAGATAAGAAATCCATTCGGCTCAGAGAAGCCAGACATAATCACGGCCCTTTTCCACATTCTCATCTTTTCTCAGATTAGAGAAATGTTGGCATCTTTTTAGACCATATGCAAATTGTGTTCTGTATACAGGCATAGCTACATGACCTGGTGCATAGTAGTGAGATGGATAAAGGCAGTGCCAGTTTTAAAAGCATATTTTAAATAATACTTCACATCTTTATCTTAATTTGAGGGAGGAAATAGGATTTTTCTGTTTCATCTCTCACTCTGACATTCCCATGAGTCTCCATGTTTTCATTGGTTCCTCTGGAGAACAAGATAGTCTGTCACATCACATCTTTTGACTAGGAATACTCCATTTCTTTGGAAATTATTTAGAAGGACTTCTGAGGCAGGGTGGCTCTTCTGAAATGTACATCAGAAACATATTGTCTTAAATAATTTAATCATGGACTTTCTGAAGCAGGAAAAGACCCCCTAAATCACCTAGGGCAATATTTCCCAAATTAGGATATGCATTCTTCTGTTACTGGTACATATTATAAACTTCCTAAAGGTGTAAACTGCATAATAATGGAAATATTGCTCCTGGCATAATTTTTCCCTGGTGGTCCACAAGCATACTTCCTTTAAATTGGTATTTATTTATTTATTTTTAGGGTTCCATTTATTGCTAGTGATAGTTCTTATGTTTTTGTTACTTATTTTAGATTTATTTTTCAAATACATATACACACACACACACACACACACACACATATATATATATATATCTCCATATGTAGTTGGGTGTTTTGCTTGCTTGTTTTTTCTTTGGTTGGTTTGTTGTTTTACTGTTTGACACAATGAAACACAGTAGGTACAAAAGTGGACGGCTAATACATAAACGTGTAAAAGGCCTTGAAGAAAAGATACATAAATGACCAAAGTCTATGAAACAATACCCTAGGCTGAACTTTTCATTTGATATTTAAGAACCAGGGAGATGAAGTGATTTGCCCCAAAATCATCTAATCTAAAAGCAGCATCCCGAGCTCACACTCCTAACCCTGTTCTTTGTTTTTAATCTTCCCTCCTGTCTCTGAAATGCTGTCTTTCAACAAGAATATTCACTCACATATTTAGAGCAAAATGAAGTCAGATTTGTGAATGACAAATGTGGCAAAATCAAGTGGATGTATTAAAAGTTTCTCCTTTTGAAGGAGCTGTCATTCTCATCAGAGGCAGGGAAATTAAGTTGCTATCCTTCACTCTCCCAAAGATGATTATTATGCCATTTCTTGTGGGTGCACTGAGCCAGAACTGCAGAGATAATAGGTTATTATAGGAAAATCTGGCTTTGACATTTGTATGATAAGTTTCCAGTCAATTAGATGAAAAATACTCCATTAGATAAAGTGAGTGTACCAATTATTGTGAAGATGGCCTACTGCTAATAATATAATTGAAATTTAGAGAGAAGAGGCCTTAGCTCTCCAGAAACTGACAGCATCGGGGACAGTAATACAATCTTACAAACATGTGTGCTCTCAGTCATTTTCAGTTCTCAAAACTTTCGAATTTTCAAATCGAATGTCTTTCACATGTACACGAAAATCCTGCTCTGTAAGTTACTCCAAGATGTTTCAACTTTTTGCCATAAAAGGTTTTTTAAAAAATAACAAAACAGCTTCACATGGTTCTATTAGAATGCGAGACACAGAGACACATAGCACTGGTAACTCAAAGATGATATTTTTGAGATTAAAAAGCCAAGCCTATAGCTAGGTAAGCAGTGATTGTTTTATAGTTCATCTTGCAAGAGGAGAGGGGAGCCTATTTTAGATCCAGGGACCGAGGGAAAGAGCTCATCCACAGAGTGCGCTCCCCACAGCTGTGAAGGAGTTGTCAGTGGGCAGCTGCCAAGGTGCCTCCTTCTCAATTGAACAAAACGGGAACAAGTGTGTTCTGAGAAACGATCCTGCAAAGGAATGGCCTAGTATTGAATTCTTTTTCATCTTCAATGATTTTGTGGCCTGTATGAATTTAAAATGTAAAATGAAATATTTATCAACAATCAAAAACAGACATGTCCAACTGTGTTATCTGAATTCAATGCTTCTTTCATCTTGAAGAATAGAAGGCTGCTTCAGAGGAGCACCCACTCTGCCTCAGAAAAACCTGCTTTCAGAGGAGACACTATGAAATTTTAACCCTGTTGGTTCAAAGGAGCTTCTCCAGAGAATGTTACTCCAAATTCAAGTGAGAAGTACAAGGTGCCCACCATCTTTCTTCCAGGATTTAACACTGTTTTTTTCAATAGCAAAATACAGTCACAATGGCTACCATTTTAAGCCCTCTTGTGTTTTATAAACAATAAGAAATGTGTTTGCATTTTGAACTTATTTTATCTTTATAAGCCTTGCAAAGTGGATGTTAATATTTACCATTTTACAAATAAGGAAAATATGCCTCAGATATGATAAATAAATTATCAGCTACTAAGGAGTCAAACTATTTACATTTGTTTTTCTCTTAAATACTGATGTCTTTGCGTAACTATGAGGCCCCTCCTTTGTTTGCAAAATTTGTCCTTTCCCTAATTCCCTGCCTTAGTACCGGATAGGCCTCTCCCCATCATTCTGTATGGCAGGTAGTGTTCTATTTCCTGTCAGTCTTGCCATCTTTTACCAGTCATAATGCTGAATTTTGAATTGTAATATCTCAATGCCCCTTTCTTCTATTTCTCTCCACATGCTGTCCTTTGCCATTTCTAGATTCTAATTATTTCTGTGTGCATGCTCAATCATGTCCAGCTCTTTGCAACTCCTGGACTATAACCCACCAGGCTCCTTTTCCATGGAATTTTCCAGGCAAGAATACTGGAGTGGGTTGCCATTTCCTAGTGCAGGGGATCCTCCTGACCCAGGGATCAAACCCACATTTCCTGGGTCTTCTGCATCGGTTTGGCAGATTTTTTTTTACCACTGAGCCAGTGGGAAACCCCTAATTCTTTGAATAGTATTTTAATACTACCTGCTGCCTGGACCTCCATATACCAGTCATTTCTATAAGACACTTATGGAAACCTGGTCCCCATATCATTTCCAGAGATATCCTATTGATCTCACTTGTTAACACTAAGTTTGAACTTACTTACACACTCAGCTAATCTGGCTAGCTAAAAACCACAGCTCTCCTTAAAACCATCAAGCCATCGCTGAAGTATTCTTTGTGATTGTCAGGTTTGATTGTGTTCCACCTGTCAGATTTGGTGGTGTTCCATCTCTTTCAAAAATTTCCCTAAAGTATAGAGAAAAGGGGGCTCAGACACAAAAAGTACAGAAAGTTGCTGATTTCCTAGCACTCTCAGGTTGACAGGTTCTACAAACTTTCAAATCATCACTCCCCAGTCTCTTTCAATGAAATACCATGGGATAGAGATGGAGCATGTGCGGGCATGCATGAGTGCACTAGCGCGCACACACACACAGAGTCTAGGCTGGGGATAGGCAGAGTACAAAAGACTCAGGCTGCTATAACTGCAGTTTTCACATTTGTTTTCCTACTTGCAAAGAACACACACACTTGGGTCACTCTAGTCATTTCTGTTAAAACAAAGAGACTTACACCTTTTATTGTTTTGACACCTTCACCTCCAAGTATCCTTCTTAAACTTCAGTGTGCTAAGTCACTTCAGTCATCTCTGATTCTTTGAGTGTAGCCTCTGGACTGTAGCCTGTCAGGCGCCTCTGTCCAAGGGATTCTTCGGGCAATAAAATTGGAGCAGGTTGCCATGCTCTCCTCCAGGGGACCTTCCTGATCTAGAGGTAAAACCCACATCTCTTGTTTCCTGAATTGGCAGGCAGGTTCTTTACCACTAGTGCCACCTGGAATCCCTAAACTTCAGTAGTTATTGAGAAATATGCCATTTTTGCCAAAAATATATTCTCTGTTGAACATAATTTCTGGCTTAACCCTGACAATCCCATGGAAAGAGCTGTTTTGTTCATCACTGTTAAGTAAGAAAACCAGAAAACAGAGTGTCACCATCCAAGTCTATTTCTAAAGCCCGTATTCTGTTTTATTTCAGTCTCCTGGCTCCCAAACCATTTGTTTGTTTTGCGACTTTGCCCTTTGGCCCATATGTTGTTTTGCCTAGATGGCGGCGAGGAGGTTTTCTTTTTTCTTGGTCACATCATTAATGAGCTAGGATAACTTGCCTCACGTGTGTCACAGCCAATTGCCATATAGATTTTCAATTTTTCCAAAGAGATAGAGCTACGTGTCTTTAAAACCCAAAGCAAATGCCACAGTGTGCACTGCCACTGGGCTTCTCTTTGTTAACAACATAAAAAGAAGTCCATTTCCCTCTAGGAATAGCAGCTTCTTCCCTTTTTTTTTTTTTCAGCACAGCACACAGGACAGCAAAGACGCACTATTTATGGAAATCATTTATGATTGCACTTGGACCTACAGGCAGTTCTGCCCAGGCTCCGTTCACTACCTCCAGGAATCCTGCCAGCTTGATGCACTCACATCAGATGCATTAAGACTTCATTTTTTATTGTCCTACTGGTATCCCATCACTATTGCTGCAATAAAGAGCTTTACTTCCGCACCAAACAATTATTTGCTGGGATATGTTGAAGTCTGAAAATTGGTTGTACCTCAAGGAGAAGTGAGAATGCAAGAAAAGCTGCTCTCTTGCTGCTCCATTGATTCCTGGAGGTAGAAAGCAATGGAAAAGAATTAAAATGCCCTCCATCCAGACAATTGTTCAAACAAGTTTTGATTAAGCACAGAATCTTTTTCAGAAGAGCTACCAAAATTGCAGGCCTAGTTTTAAGTCAAGGAAGCAATCAGAAAAATTGACACTTCAGAACAAATATTCAAATATAGAGCCCTATGTTTATACCCACTATGAATTCAGAAGGAAAAGGAAAAATAAGTCCCTGACTGCTCATATTCTTGACAGTTTGCTGGATATTTCTACTTAAATAATTCACCATTCAATAAGCAATTTATTAACTGCCTTCTATGGGCCATATACACACTCTGCTTGGTACTAGGGCATTCCCATTCTGCTGAGGGAAAAAGACAACAAATAATTCTAATATAGGTGATGAGTATTCTGGTGGAGTTTTAATAAGGACTTCACTGAATAACACAAGAGGCACATCTAGCCCTGGCTGGGAAATAGGTGCATAAAAGATTTTATCATGGCTTCTAAATTGAGTTTTGAGAAATAAGCACAAACCAGCCAGCAAAGAGTAGAGGAAAGGATAGGAGGGAGGCAGACAGAATATATGGTTTGAGAATCTACAAATATGTCCAGATAACCGACAAAGCTACCTAGACCCAATCAGCGTCCATCACATAGTTCACATACTTTAAATCTGTGCCCTCTCCTAAACTCAAACCTTCCATTCTGCTTGATTTACATCCTGACTCAATATCTTGGATTCTCTTTAATCTTTTTCTTTTTGCTTCACCCTCTCATTCAGTCACCAAATTCTCTCTCTTCTATCTGTGTATTTGGCCTTAATCTCCTCCATTTTTGGAGAAGGCAATGGCACCCCACTCCAGTACTCTTGCCTGGAAAATCCCATGGATGGAGGAGCCTGGTAGGCTGCAGTCCATGGGGTCGCTAGAGTCGGACATGACTGAGTGATTTCACTTTCACTTTCACTTTCATGCATTGGAGAAGGACATGGCAACTCACTCCAGTGTTCTTGCCTGGAGAATCCCAGGGATGGGGAAGCCTGGTGGGCTACCGTCTATGGGGTCGCACAGAGTCGGACACAACTGAAGCGACTTAGCATCCTCCTCCATTTTAGTACCATTGCCAATATATTAATCCAAATCCTTTGTATCTTATTCCTAAGCCATGGAAATAACTGCCTTATCTTTCTGTTACCCACATATAAACTGCCACTACATTGACTTTCTCGAACATAATCCTACTGCTCCCTTCTCAAAAATCTTCAATGCACTTACAGGATAAAGCCCACCCTCCTGCCACAACAGGCTAATGATCCTTCATCTGATCCCATCTTTCTTTTCTAATTTTAACTCCCATTGTGCATCTACATGACCCCTTCCCTTCAGTCAAATGGCTCTGCTCACTCACTGTATTTCCCTACTCAAAACCTTTGTTCCTCCCATAGTCCATGTTTAAAATCCCCCAAAACTGAATCCTGCATATTCTTAAATAGCCTCTAAGACCAAACAGCCTTCTAAGACCAAAACATGGTTATTTCTTTTTTTTAGAATCAGGGTCATTGGAAGGACTGATGCTGAAGCCCCAATACTTTGGCCAACTGATGTGAAGAGCTGATTCCTTGGAAAACATCATGCTGCTGGGAAAGACTGAAGGCAAAAGGAGAAGGGGATGGTAGAGAACGAGATGATTAGATAGCATGACCAACTTATTGCACCTGAATCCTAGTAAACTCTGGGAGACCATGAAGGACAAGGGAGCCTGGCATGCTGCAGTCCACTGGGTCACAGAGTCAGGCACAACTTATCAACTAAACAACAACAAAGAATTAGTGTGGCTTGATGTTTTGAAAACAATTCTGGTAAAAAAATGGAAATGAATGTTTACTGAGAACCCACTAATTATCAGATCATTTAAAGCTCTGGGAGTTAAGTGTTATTTTATTTTATTGTTATTTTTTGTAAATTACTAATTACTTTACAATATGCAGTGGTTTTTGCCATACATTCACATGAGTCAGCCATGGGTGCACATGTGTCCCCCATCCTGAACCCCCCTCCCATCTCCCTTCCCATCCCTCAGGGTCATCACTCAGGTGCACTGGCCCTGAGCACCCTGTCTCATGCATCGAACCTGGACTGGCGATCTATTTCACGTATGATAACACACATGTTTCAATGCTATTCTCTCAAATCATCCCACCCTCAACTTCTCCCACAGAGTCCAAAAGTCTGTTCTTTACATCTGTATCTCTTTTGCTGTCTCACATATAGGGTCATCATTACCATCTTTCTAAATTCCATATATATGTGTTAGTATACTGTATTGGTGTTTTTCTCTCTGACTTACTTCACTTCAAAGAAACTGCAGTTAAAAGAGGCTAAGTAACACAGCCAACATCACAAAGCTATTATATTTAAATCAAGGTCAATGTAACTTCAAAGTTCTTGATCTTTTACCTCTAATATATAGACACTTCTAAAGTAACCATCATCATTATCATGATCGTTACCAACAATCTAGCACTTACTGTGTACAAAATATGTGCTAATGTTTTGAGATGATCCAACAAATGGGGAAGAATAGAATAGAAAAAAAATGGGGAAGATAGTATTCAAAGAGATAATAACTCAGAACTTCCTATAATTATTGAAAGACATGAACTCTCAAATATAGGAAAAATCTACAAATCCAAGCAGATTAAATGAAAACGAACTCATCCTAGAACAAACTGCAATGAAAACAAAAGACAAAATGTTGAATTTCTTTTTACTGTACCTTACCTTTTAAGTATTCTCTTTTTTAAGGGGATGTAGGCTTTTACTCTTTCCCAGTAGACTTTTTGAGGGTTACAAATCCCAGGAAGACTTATTCATGATATTTAAACAAGTGAAGGCAGTAAAAATAAAGGTGAAATTTTCTTATAAGCTCCTAAATTCATAATGCTATTGCACACTCAATAGACTACAGTGTGTGTAAACATAACTCTTATATGCACTAGGAAACCGAAAGTTCATGTGACTTGCTTTATTGAGACAGAGAAGGCAATGGCACCCCACTCCAGCACTCTTGCCTGGAAAATCCCATGGACGGAGGAGCCTGGTGGGCGGCAGTCCGTGGGGTCGCTAGGAGTCGGGCACAACTGAGCGACTTCACTTTCACTTTTCACTTTCATGCATTGGGGAAGGAAATGGCAACCCACTCCAGTGTTCTTGCCTGGAGAATCCCAGGGACAGGGGAGCCTCATGGACTGCTGTCTATGGGGTCGCACAGAGTCGGACACGACTGAAGTGACTTAGCAGCAGTAGCAGCAGCTTTATTGAGATGGTCTGGAAGCTAACACGTTACATCTGAGATCTGCCTGGGCAACCTTTATCAAGTCATGGAGCCAGATGGTCATTATTATCAATGGTCATCGTCACAGAAGGAATCCACCAGACCTGTGGCCCGCAGGTGGACTAGCCACCACTACAGATGAAATGCTCCCACGAAACACAACTGGCCAACAAACAACAGCAGCAGATTCTGACCCCAGGCCAGTAACAAGGGAGAAAGGGGAACTCAATAAAGGATGACATGTGGATGTGACCAGCAAAATCCAGACTGGGGACACCCTCTAGGACTAGTAACCTGGGTTTTCTACAGAAAGATGACACAGAAAAAGAGCTGGGGGAGATCTCTAGGTATGGAAAGATGAGACATGAGACTTAGTCACCAGTGATAGTGTGGGGAGCTGGCCTGGGCCCAGATTCTAACAACAATACTGTCAAGAAATTTTTAATGAAACAATCAGAAATTTGAAGTGACCAGGTGATGGTATTCAGGAGTTACTGTCAATTTTAAATGATATGATAATTGGTTTTGTGAGAAACAAAAGAGGACCTTTAATATATTTACAGATGAAATGATAAGTTTGGCGTTGGCTTCATGATCTGGGAGTGTGTAGGGGGGAGATGAAACAAGATTTATAAATGAATTAATAATTATTGATCTGGGGGACCAGATCAGTAGATCATTCTTCCCACTTTTTGTGTGTTTGAATTTTTCCATAAAAAAAGTTGAAAATCAAATCCAGGAGAAGGCATTACAGACCAACAGATCCCACCTGAACAGTGTGCCTTATATGCCTGGATCCTGAGTTTTGTGACATGCAAACTGTTAAGTTGATATTTTTTTTTCAGCAAAAGGAATTTTTATGATTTTAGAAGTGCCTTAAGATAATTTACAAATAGTTTGAGTATTGTTTTAAAATATACCAGGCCCTGTAATGAAATAGCATTTCAGATCTGCCCTTTCAAGCAGCATCTCCAGTTTTAACATCTCTCACCAACAAAATGGGAAAGTTCCTTCTGAAAGTAATTTCTGGAGTTAGAAAGCTGGAGTGATTTTCAGAGATAAACAGTGAAAACAAGGAGTCATGCAGTGTGCTTGTCTAGGAAGAGAAGCCAAAGACGTTTCTGAATGAGATTTCAAAATTGCATTTCTGAGACCCAAACCTGCACTGCAGCCTGCGAGGAGGCAGGAGTGGTCCCCACTGTACCCGCGGCCCATCTTTCAGTCTCATTTCCTGTAACCTACTCCACCCAGCACCACTGAGCTGAACAGAAGCCCCATGTATTCTATCTTTATCCCAATATTGAATACATAGCAGGTCCTCAACCAACGGCAAAGTATAAATATTCTCTTTTTAAATGTCTATACCACTGACGAGGAAAATAGTTATAGATAAGTGGGAATTAATTTGTTGGCTTGTTTCTGCCTAGGATACTTGCATGGGAAAGCCCTGAGTTTTCTTGGAAGGAAGATCATTTCACAGTGTGAACATTCACTCAGAAAAATAGGTTTTGATAAATTTTGTAGAAAGGGTCTTTGTATATAAAAGAAGGAGCAGGATGAGAGTACTTGATACTATGTAAGGAGAAGGGATACCCAAAGGGCAAAGAAAAACAAGGTAAATGATAACACATTATCCACCTCATATTTTGGCTTCAAGTCAATTCTACAGCAAATAGGAATTTTCAGAAAATTATCATATTTCACACTTACTTCTGAAACCCTAAGAACAAATTGGACTAATCCTGAAACAAATCACACTTGGCAAAATCGTATAGCAATAACTTTACATAATGAAGACGACACCAAAGAGCTGAATCTCAGCCCTGGTTCCAAATTACTCTGACTGTGTGATCTTGGAAACTGTCCTCCAGCGTCAACAACTATAAACAAACGTACCTTCTCTATGTATCTCACTTATTAGAATGAAATGAGTCGACAAATGTAAACATCTTATTTGCGTGTAACATGTGAAAACATGTAAAGGACTACAGTTGTCAAATGTGCCACGGTACAGCTAGCAGTAAACATCCATTTACATTCTGTATAACTAAAGATCACCGTGAGTCCCCAAAGAAAGGTGTTACATAACTCCCGTCAAAAGTATTTAAACAGACATTTTCCATACCATAGAAGTGAATAATCCTCAAGTTTAAAATACAGAACTCAAAGCAGATGCAAAGGTCACCAAGTCACTAGCGAAATGTGTGATGGTTACATTTTCAGTTCACTCCAAACCATCAGAGTCAAGCTGTGTTGTTATCTATAGGTGGCCCACACTTGTTTTTTCTCCCTCTCTGCATCCTTTCTTTCAAAAAGCATTGGAGCATGTAATTACTTGATTTTCGCACAAATGGTCAACTCCCTCAAATAACAGGGAGATGAGGCAAATTGAACTGTGAGAGAACAATTTCTATGCCTGTCATTGGAAATGTATCCATTTGATTTGTTTGATTCAAATGAACACATTTTTAAAAGTTTAAATAGTCTGATTTGCTTATTTAAGAAATTCTCTTTATTGACAAGCCTATGTTCATAGTGTTTCTTAGATTTCTTCTGAGTTATCATATTGGAATAGAATCAGACTAGATATAATGAAAATAAGTAGATTAAAGGACTCTCTTGCATACATTTCTCTCCTATTGAAACATGTCATTGCTAATTCTAAGGATCAAATAAAGGACACAGGACAACATTCAGGAAACATTTTCACTGCTATCATGTTGAAAATCTCTATATTTGCTGCTGCTGCTGCTAAGTAGCTGCAGTCATGTCCAACTCTGTGTGACCCCATAGATGGCAGCCCACCAGACTCTAGGATTCTCCAGGCAAGAATACTGGAGTGGGTTGCCATTTCCTTCTCCAATGCATGAAAGTGAAAAGTGAAAGTGAAGTCGCTCAGCCATGTCCAACTCTTTGCAACCCCGTGGACTGGAGCCTACCAGGCTCCTCTGTCCATGGGATTTTCCAGGCAAGAGAACTAGAGTGGAGTGCCATTGCCTTCTCCACTCTATACTGTGAGTGTTGAATAAAGCCTGTGAGTTGACATGGGCATAAGGTAAGATGCTGAAAGATGAATCAACTTCTCTACAGTTCAGACCCTCTAGCTATAGAAATATTCTAATGCAAACACTTATGCTATGATAAATAGTGAAATAAGTCTCTGCTATAAAAGGAATCTTAGTAACACCATATATAATTTGTTGATGCTAAACAGCATTAGGCCTTCTCAGGCTTTTTTATTTTCCTTATCCTATGCCTCACATCATACTGGAAGAAAATATTAGTATCTCAAAAACCTCATTAGTCCCTAAACTTCAAAATTCCAGTAACATTATTTTATCCTTAAAAACAGAGATTAAAATCACTGACTCTGGGGGACTTCCCTGGTGGCTCAGTGGTAAAGAATCCACCTGCCAATGCAGAAGCCATGGGTTTGATCCCTGATCCAGGAAGATTCTACATGCCATGACTTTGAGAGCAACTAAGTCCATGTGCCACCAACGACTAAGCCCATGTACTACAGCTCACAAGCCACAACTACTGAGCCCACGAATTGCAACTACTAGAGCCTACATGCCCCAGAGCTTGTTGCTCTGCAACAAGAGAAACCACTGCAGTGAAAAGCCTGTACACTACAGCTAGAGAGTAGCCTGCTCACCACAACTAGAGAAAGCCGATGTGCACCAGTGAAGACCCAGCACAGCCAAATAAATACTTTAAAAAAAAAAAAAATCACTGAATCTGGAGACAGGCATCCCTGGTTTGCGTCACAGCTCTGCCTCTCTTACAGGCTTTGAAACAGGCTTCCTTTACTTCACTAACTTGAACATCCAATGTATAAAATGGGGATAATTATACCTACACCATAGGGGTAGATATGGGAGATAGCACTGTAGTTAAAGACGCTCCCTGAGACCCATCTACCTGGATGTTAAGCTTGGTTCATACTGACTCGTTGCAGAGCCTTGGGCAAGCTACACACCCTTTCAAGTCTCAATGCTGCCATTTATAAAATGTGTCTCTTGGGTAAAGAATTCACCTGCAATGCAGGAGACCCCAGTTCAATTCCTGGGCCAGAAAGATTCCCCTGGAGAAGGGAATGGCTACCCACTCTAGTATTCTGACCTGGAGAATCCCTTGGACTGTATAGAGTGGGACATGACTGTACAACTTTAACTTTCACAGGATTGTTGTATTATTAAGATAATTGCTATGGACTGAATGTTTGTGTCCCTTTCCCAAAATGTTGAAAGCATAACCCCTAATGTGAGAGTATTAGGAGGTGGTGATTTTGGGAAGTAACTAGGTCATGAAAGTGGAGTGTTCACGGATAGGATTAGTGTCCTCATAAAGGAGACTTCCACTGGGTGAGAACACAGAACAAACCAGGAAGCAGGCCCTCACCAGACACTGAATCTGTTGGCACCTTGACCTTGAATTCCTCAGTCTCCAGAACTATGAGAAATAAATTTCTGTTAATTATAAGCTACCATTTATAGTATCACAGACGTAAGTCTATGTCTATGGTATTTTTTTAGAGGGGCCTGAACAGAACTAAAACAATGCATATGACTAGGGTTGCCAGATTTAGAAAATGACAGGATGCCCAATTTAATTTGAATTCCAGGGGAAAAAAAAATTACATACTTATACTAAAATTGTTCATTTTCCATGTGAAATTTAAATTTAACAGGACATCCCATATTTTATCTGTCTGCCTTACATATAATACACTGAGGAAAATGTTAGCATATACTGAGTAATCAACATATAATAATATTTACTAGGGTTTAAATTTATTAATACACAGCTTAGCATACACTAATTGCTCAAAAAAAAGAAGCAGTAATAGACTTTCACCATTCACTATCCTTCTCTTAGTTTTGATTGCCAGGAGGCCCAAAGCTTAATTCAAATACAAATTTCAGATAAAGTTTGTCTCAAAAACACTGCCCCCTCCATTTACACTTGAACAATGAGAAATCATTTCTCTGATTACTTATTTATCCAATAAATGCTAAACATTCATTAAATTGTAACTGTTAACTATAGCAACAAATTCTGAAAGCATGAAAAGGCTACCAGAGAAAGGTAGGCAGTGATCCCCATGAAGCAGGAGTTTACTATAGTCCTTGCTCCCATATCTCTAAAATTCATTACTAGGATTAAATAAGAAACTACGGCAAATTGCTTGGCACTCTGCAAGGTACCCATTACACATTCAGAAATGAAATTGTTGTTCTTAATGTTACACATATTACTTTCATCAATCTTAGAGATAAAACTAAACCAATGCTTATGTTTTCCATGTAGCTATTCCTTATTTACCTATTTTATTTAAGAAAAACAACTCTCCTGAGCAACTTTTCATCTTATCAAGCAAGGAATTATCTCCTTTGTCACATGGTTCATCTTATAACAAATGTTCTTTTTTCCAGGGGATCTTCCCAACCCAGGGATTGAACCCAGGTCTCCCATGTTGCAGGCAAATTCTTTACCAGCTGAGACACAAAGGGAGCCCTAACAAATGTTAAATAAATGTTATGTGATAATATGCACTACAGTGAGTTAATCCAATGTTTTTCAAATAATAATCAAAATTCTCTCTACAATACCCAACATGATCACAGGTATCTAAAAGTACATCTACAATTACAATTTCTCACACAACCATTTATTGACACCATCAGAACACTTTTAACTTCACTGGGAAGCCAGAAATTAATGATCTGTTAATCAACTTCCAAAGTTTTTTTTTTTTTCCCCACAAGCTTCACAAGATTTTCTTACTATCAAATGTAAGCAGCAGAACCCAAGAATCTCATTACACATAATCTGTGATCATCTCTGCAGAATATGTCAAGAGATTGGGACAAATGAAATATTGCTTAACAATATAGTCATAAAGTATAGGCATTAGAAAAGTCTTAAGGAAATCTAACATTGAAAGTCACACAGTTGTCACAGCACAGTCACACAAGAAATATTCAGTGAGCTTTTCACCGTCCAGCAGAGTCCGGCTTCTGAATTCCATAAACAGCTGCCTTCAGTTTCCTGGCTTTACAGTCTGCTGCAAGGGAATGTGATGGAAGCAAGAACTGCCTGTGTGGCAGTATTCTAAGTCCTAGTAACCATCACCATACAGCCACAGTCCTGGACAACAGAACTATTAGAATCACAAACTGAATAAACGGGCTCTTAAAATGAAATCACTCCTTCCAATCTCAGGACACAGTAATTGAAACTCAGCATTGTGAGAGCTAGAGTGAGAGAAAGAGGGTTCTGGCAATCTAGAGTGGATTCTGAAATATATATTACTCTGGAAAGCTTGACAAATACGGATGAGCCTTTATGGTCAACCAGTGAAACAGTCGTGTCTGACTCTTTGTAACCCCACAGACTATACAGTCCATGGCATTCTCCAGGCCAGAATACAAGAATGGGTAGCCTTTCCCTTCTCCAGGGGATCTTCCCAACCCAGGGATCAAACCCAGGTCTCCCGCATTGCAGGTGGATTCTTTACCATCTGAGCCAAAAGGGAAGCCTGAAAGACAACTTACCTATAATTGGGAGGACTGCCTGAGCTAGTAGACTTATTCCAAATGTAGAAGGTTCATAATGAGATGTTAAATATTCTGTTTAACCTAGAAAATATCTGGCTTCACTGCAGTCAGAGTCCATTGCTCAAGGGAGATTATGATATTAATTGAGTTTGTCTCTCTCCGGAGGCGTTGGAGAGGGGAAACCAGTTTGGATTCAGAGGAGTGGGACCAGGGAAAGTCAGGAGGCAGGATGGTGCCAGGCTCCCCTCTGAGAAGTCTGCCGCCAACAGGGGCTCTCCTATGGAGGAGGACAGTGAATGGACTAAGAAAAGTGACACCTAGTATTGTGGCACTTATGTTGCCCTCATTTCTTCATTAAAACAAGGTGAAAGCAACAGATAACAAGGCTGGAAGGGATCCATGGACAAGCAGGCACCTGAAAAGAGAGTCAGCATCATCCAGGATAGATTCATGGACCATGTCAGGGCTCCCCGGCAATTTCCAGTAATTTTCAAGGCAGAACCAGTCCTCTTGTGATTCTGCAGGATATGTGGTCAGTCAGTAATAGCTGGTACTTAAGGCAAACCCAGGAAAGCCTGGCATGCTACAGTCTGTGGGGTCGCAAAGAGTCAGGCATGACTGAGCAACCGAACAACAAGGCAAACACAGTTTGATCCTCCACTCCACCTCCACCCCTAGCTCACAGAGACAGGAAACCTTGAGAATGTCTAGGTCATCTCTAACTGATCTCCCAAAATCACCTCACCAAGAAAACATTCACTTTGACACAAGCTTCTGTGTACTCTCCTTATAAACTCCAGTTTCTCTTTATTCTACCCATAAACTCCATCATTCCTGCTGTCTCCAAATTACCATGTTAGCTCTCTTACATGTTCACAAGAGGACCTCACTCTGCTATCCCATTTATTCCTATCTGATTGTTGGAATTGTTTCCAGTCAAAGTGCCCCATGGTTTGTTTGGGCCTTTTCTTCCCCTAGAGGGGAGGGCAGCGGGGAAGGCGGGAAGGAGCAGGTGCTTGGGGAAAAGTCCCAGATGTATTCAAACTGAAGCTGTGGTGAAAGAAAATAGGCACTCTCAGCCTTTTGCATTTTTAATACTTCATTCAAGAGGAGAGCGATGTTTTTGTTGTGCCATTTGCTTGGGTTCCTTTCACTATTTGTCTTGCATAACAAGTTCTCTCACTTCCTCCTCCTTCTCACATAGAAGGGCTGCTGTTTTCATTTAGTGGTCCTCCAGGACCCTGGATAATACACCGCGTTGCCTTGCAGCCTCTGTAATCATCATAGATGAATTGCCCAGGCTCCAGATGTTTTACTAACTATCTTTTCATCACAGCAATATGCAGTTCCACTTGTATCCTTCCACATCCTCACTTGTTATAATAATAATGTCTCTTTCTGCAGCACCTCCATTCTGCAGAACCCCAAGGTGCTCAAGGAAAACAAGAATTGCTCCCTACCTCCCCTGAAATTAGTTAAACATTCCTGATGCTAAATAATCCCTTGTAAAGTTAAACACATAAAGAGGCAGAAGTAAGGAGCATGTATTTGATCAAAGCCTCAGGAGACCACCATGACACTAAGAGCATCTGCCCACAAGACAGACTTTATCAGACCTACACATGAGTGATGGAGATTGCAAGCAAAGCCTAAGGTTTTCTTTCAAGGGCTTCAAAGGCACAGATTCCTTCATGTAAAACCTGTCCTATAAGACACAACTTCTAAGAAAACTCCAAACCTGTGCACAAATTGAACATGATTAATTCTGTACAACGATAGATAAATTGACAAGGCTGGCTCTTCATGGAGAGAATGATGAACTGCGAGTCATGGGGGTCACTGTGCCATTAAGTGGATAGCTTCCTGTTTCATTCTTAATTTCTCCCATTTAAAAGGAAAGTTACTTCAGTTGTTCTCCTTACTATTGGGTTGGCCCAAATGTTTGTTTGGGTTTTCCTATAAGACGTTATGAACAAACAAACTTTTGGTCCAACCCAGTACAACACAGGAACATCAAGAAGTTTTCGAATTAGAGTTCTATCTTCTTTCCATTACTTGTTGTCCCTCAAGTTCTCCATACATTCTTTCCTCCCCACCATTTCACATCCTAGTTCATCTACCCTTACTAACTATACCTATATGCCCAGTCATCCAACAAGACTCATTGTAGATAATCACCAAGTTTGTACTTAGCATTCATTGTAAAGGGTTCCAGAAATACAAAAACAAAAATAATTTCTTCCATCAAGGAGCTTGAAACATGGTTAGGAAGAAAACACACATAAGCAAGCAAGCGTTACAAAATGACAACCCAAATATAACTGGAGCAGCACAGTGTCTGCTCTCTGTGACCTGCTGATTCAAAGAAAGTGCAGTGTAACAGAACAAGGCAATTGAAAGGAACTCCAGTTATTATGAAATCTCCTGAGAAATTACCTAATCCCCAAGAGGCACAGAAGGAGTAACTACTTGAGGAATACCTTCCAACATACTTTCTCATTTACTTATTACATTCATTGCTTACTGTCTGTCTCCTTCACAAGTTCTGTGAAGGAAGAGATTTATTTTGTTCATTGAGCTATCGCAAGAATAGGAATGATGCCAAGCTCACAATAGTCACACAATAGATGTTTGCTGAATGAATAAATTGCCTTACCCTTTATATTCCATAGATTCTGAGCAGATAGAAGCCATTCCTCAGAACTTACCAGAAAATTCTCCCCAAGACCAGCATTCAGATGCCTCTCCTCACAGAACCACAGTTGCAATGAATCTCTTTCATCTTCTTCTGTGAGGCCTTGTATGAAGTGCTAAAAATGAGGCAGGAAAGACTTCCACAGCTCCTCCAGAGTCTTTGCTTCAAAACACTGGACTTAAACCTAGAGTAGAGCATATCATATCATTATAATTACTTGCATCTTATTTCTTGCCAACTTCCCTACTAGAATGTAAGATCTTCAAGTTGCTTTATTCATTTTTGTAATGCCCAATGCATATCTTTATTTGGAAAAATAGGAGGTGGTAAAGTATTTTCTGAGAAAAGTTTAGCAAATGAATAAGCTATATTTGGGGACAAATTTTCAACATTCTTAGAGTAGACTCTAGATCTGAACATGGGAAGGTCTTCGAACAACTAAGAAGATGACCGTGACACATTCTGCACAGGAATTACTGTGTAATTTCTAGTATTTATTATTGGACTTGATTTCCTTGAAAGTCAAGCATTTTTATGGATGGAGATAGAAAACCGATGATGTTACTGCTAAGAAATTTTGCTTTCTTAATCTAATTCTTAAAATACAGCAAAATAACCTACACACAACACATAAAGTCCTGTCAGTTATGTGTATTGTACAACAATATGGGTGTGCAAATGCATGCATGTATGGGTGTGTCTATATATTTCTAAGTGCTGTGTCAGTCAAAAATAAATAAAAGATATCTCACAGTATGTGGGGTCTTGGGTTTATTGGCTTTATAAGTAAAACAAAATTTTCTTTGCTATTAGTAGGTAATGTTCTGAATTCTTCTTACTCTTTCAGGCCCACAAAACAAATAAGAAAACAAAAGAGAATTTCCAGTCAGCCTGAATGGCTGTTCATGGGTTCAGAGCCAGGAGCACTTTCCTCAAGCAAAGGAAAAGAAATGAAGTTTTAGTTTAAAAAAAAAAAAAAGATACAAATTTCTGTAACAGAAGGAAATTCATGTCAGGCAACAGTTGAGAGCCAACAAGACAAATGAAGCTCTAGATGGCTAGTGAAAAAGTGTTAGTCACTCAGTCATATCTGACTCTTTGCAACCCCATGGACGATAGCCTGCCGGGCTCCTCTGTCCATGAAATTCTGGAGTGGGCTGCTGTTTCCTTCTCCAGTATATCTTCCCAACCCTGGGATTGAACCCGGGTCACCTGCATTACTGGCAGATTCCTTACTGTCTGAGCCACCAGGGAAGCCCATGGATGAGCTCAAATGCCACATCCAGTAGCTGCCAAATATCACCTACTTACCATAACATGAAGCAGTAAACCAGGACTTAGCAATGTAAAGCAAGTATCAATAGGGTGTGCCACACTGAGCATATGTAAAAAACTGGATCTGAATCTTGATTAAAGTTTATTTTTCAAAGTCTTTGCTTTAGAGCTAATCTGATGAATTCCTCTCAGGTAGATTGCATTGTTTTTTCCAAAAAATTTCACTCCTCCTTCTGTTCTCACCTTTTATAATATGACTTTGCAGTTCCTTCAGTAGAGAAGTATATTTCCCAGCCTACTTGTGTTGGATTTGGCCAAATGACTTGCTTCATCCAGTGGAACATGGATAGGAGAGATATGTGCCTGTTTTAAAACTCAGCTTAAGAGGCATTCTGTGTTTCTACTTGCCTTTCCTGCACTTCTTCCATCAATATGAAAAGAATCTACCTTGTCTTGATGTTGAACAAGGCAAGGGATAATATCTGGAGCTGACCTTGCACTCATCAGCACTTTGGAACCATGGACCTGTTGGGCCAGCCTCAGCGTTCTCTGCTATGGGCTTATGAAGGCTGGGTAGGAGAAAAGAGTTTAGAAAGGAAGTAAATGGGTTGTTGCTGCTGCTGCTAAGTTGCTGCAGTCATGTCCAACTCTGTGTGACCCCACAGACGGCAGCCCACCAGGATCCCCCGTCCCTGGGATTCTCCAGGCAAGAACACTGACTGGGTTGCCATTTCCTTCTCCAATGCATGAAAGTGAAAAGTGAAAGTGAAGTCGCTCAGTCGTGTCTGACTCAGCAACCCCATGGACTGTAGCCTACCAGGCTCCTCCATGGGATTTTCCAGGCAAGAGTGCTGGAGTGGGGTGCCATTGCCTAAATGGGTTACACAGGTACAAAAGCCTTCAGTTGCAAGATCTGAGAGTAGAGATCAGGGTACTAGTGTACTCTGCTACATTTCTGCTAGAAAGTTTTTTTCCTTTCAAACTGTTTAAGGTGCATTTACAGTATTATTAAATAACATTTGATTCTACTACAGAAAATAAAACAGATGGGATGGATAAAGCTCATAAGATAAGTAAAGTAAGGCCAGTATGACTGTGTTCATTCACTGCAGGTGGCCAAAAAACAGCTAATAACCATGATAAACTAAATTGATATAAGGTATCTTAGACACTTGATATCCCCAAGATCCTAAACCCATCTCACATTGATGATCTTCATTCTGATCCCACATTTTCTCTGCTCAGAAACTCAAACGAAATCCATAATTGCTCATAGGCTAACTGGCAAACAGTAGCTATTGGCCAGGCCACCTTGCATCTACATCATTCCTATACTACAAATATGTATGTTTGCCAAGTGTACTTTCTATTGGATTGAGTTTCCTTGAGTAACATTAATTTGCTTGATAATCACATTATCAATAGGGAAAGCCTTTGACATAGAGAAAGATGGACAAGAGAGAGAAAGGAGAAAAAATGAACATTACATATCCCAGAATACAGGCAGTGTGGTCCTTCCATTCATTTCTACCTTATTCTAAGTGTGTTAACCTATGCCATTCTTATTCTTGCTTCTCACCATTTTAAATTTATTTAATAAGCCAATAATCATGATTTAAGCATGTTAAATTTGTTTTGGACCTTTTCTGTTGTTTTCTATGATTCCTTTTCTATGACTCCTAGGATATCCTGCCTGGTAATATACTTGGAGGTTACTTTTGCATCAAGGTAATTTTCCATACGACAAACCATATTTAATGTGTTCACTTATTTGGATAAGAGGAATCCATGCATGTATGTTTGTATATACTTCCTTTGTGTGGCCAACAGGAGGCTGGGTCCACATACTTAGCTAAAACTCCTTACTGTGGTTAGAAAGGCCCTCTCCCTTTGAATACTGATTATTACTCCAGCATTCCCACTACTAACCCCTGCTTTATGGACTCTTCCTGTGAGCAGCTACGCCAGTGCAAACCTGTCCAAGCTTTGCCTGAATATTCAGACCTTGTCTATACTACCATCACCTTGTGGTCAGCTCTTTTTCCTTGCTCAACCCTGAAAACCTTCAAAGTGAAAGAAAGTGAAGTCACTCAGTCGTGTCCGACTATTTGCGACCCGTGGACTGTAGCCCACCAAGCTCCTCCGTCCATGGGATTCTCCAGGCAAGAATACTGGAGTGGGTTGCCATTTCCTTCTCCAGGGGATCTTCCTGACCCAGGGATCGAACCCAGGTCTCTCACATTGCAGGCAGATGCTTTAATCTCTGCACAACAAACCCCCTGTAAATACCTTTTATGTATTTTAAGACTCAGGGACAAAATCTGTGCAGCCTTTATTGACATCCCTAAACAATCCCTTCTTCCCTTGTATTTCCATTGTTGTTCAGTCCCTAAGTTGTGACCAACTCTTCACAACCTATGGACTCACCAGGCTCCTCTTCATTCACTATATTTCCTGGAATTATTTCAAATTCATAGTCGGTGATGCTATCTAATCATTCCATCCCTACACCATGTGTTTCCGTGGTATAATCTATTATATCATTTGCTCCATCATAATACAACAGATCTTTTTCCGGACTAAATTCAAGATGGCATAAGCAATGCCTATTTTGTTATCTTGAAAGTGAAAGTCACTCAGTCGTGTCTGACTCTTTGTAAGCCCATGGACTATATAGTGCATGGAATTCTCCAGGCCAGAATACTGGAATGGGTAACCATTCCCTTCTCCAGGGGATCTTCCCAACCCAGGGATCGAAGCCAGGTCTCTCACATTGTAGGCGGATTCTTTACAACTGAGCCACCAGGAAAGCCCTGGAATACTGGAATGAGTAGTCTATCCTATCTCCAGCGGATCTTGCCAACCCAGCAATCACACCAGGGTCTCCTGCATTGCAGGCAGATTCTTTAGCAGCTGAGCTACCAAGGAAGACCATTTTGGTATCTTACCTACTCCTAGAACAGGGCTTAACATATAGTACACAGTCAGTAAATATTTTTTCAAAATGATTGAATATGAATTTACTATACATAATCAGTATTACGGTGAGAGATTAATCAATATGTAATACAATGTGCAAACAGTATCAGTAGGGATGGAGCTGTTTCCGCAATCAGTGTATGCTTCCCTCCACAAATAAATCTGGACAGCTACAGCGTGCTGCAGTCCATCGAGTCACAAAAAGTCAGACATGATTTGGCGACTGAATAACAAGCACCCTTGGGAAGGAAATCACTCCCTCACCTCACTCCTACTCTTTGTCACCCAAATATCCACCACTGAGAAAAAAACTCTAAGCTGGGTAGATATGGTGAGTCAGTTAACAATAGAAGAGAGCTCAACATAACATATTTAAAAATACACACTCAGGCCTGATATATGGGAGTGGAAAGCCTCAAAGCCCCATTAACTGCATGATATGACATACTTCCCAGGTGGCACTGGTGTAAAGAACCCACCTGCCAATGCAGGAGACACAAGAGATGCAGGTTCAATCCCTGGGTCAGGATGATCCCCTGGAGGAGGGTATGGCAACCCATTCCAGTATTCTTGCTGGAGAATCCCATGGACAGAGGAGCCTGGCAAGCTGCAGTGCATGGGTCACAAAGAGCTGGACACAACTGAAGCGATTTAGCAGCAGCAGCAGCATATGACAGGAATACAGAAAATAGAGTAGAGTGGCCTGCTGGATCCTACATCCTACAGAGTTGCTCATAACACCACAGCACAGGATAGAGAATCTAGAACTCTTGGAGGACCCAAGCTCTACGGAATTCCTCATAGCACCATGTACGTGCAGAATAGATCTGCAGTGCCAAAGTGACACCAAGTCTTATTTAATTTCCTATGGTAGCACAGCATAGATGGTTACATAGGGTTCTGTGACCAGTGAGTCTGTACTAGCTTCACAGGGAACCTCAGACGGATCATAATTTTCCTACCACCATAAGAGTTGAATGAATATACTCTTGAATGTAGGGGTTCATGAGGGTTTTGTCATCTCTGTAAGGCATAATGGACATTGATCTGATGTGAATGTTGTGATTTTGATACTAAGTGGGCTCCCAGTCTTCAGGGGCTACCAGTATGAATTAACACTAACATAACCAAGTAGTGTACATTAGCAGCAGATGCCAGCAAAAACAGGTGAAAACAAATGAGACCAGATATAAGAGAACTCTAAAGTCTAAAATTATTATATTAACCTGTGATTACAGTGCTGACTTACCATGAAGTCCCACTGGATTCATGTTTGAAAGAGATCTATCATAAACTCCTCAGACAGGAGTTTATATTCATGCAAATAAAAAATCTCCAAACATACATGTTCCATTTACCAGGCATGTCTTAAAATATATATTGGGGCTTCCCTGGTAGCTCAGCTGGTAAAGAGTGTGCTTGCAATGCAGCAGACTCCAATTTGATTCCTGTGTCGGGAAGATCCACTGGAGAAGGGAACAGCTACCCATCCAGTATTCTGGCCTGGAGAATTCCGTGGACTGTATAGTCCATGGGGTTGCAAAGAGATGGACATGAAAAATCTCCAAATATATGTGTTCCATTTACCATTCACAATGTAAAATTTATATGATACACATATTACATATACATGTATAAATAATACATACTCATACAACTCAAAAAACAACCTGATATAAAAATGGGCAGAGAATTTGAACAGACATTTTTCCAAAATATACATGTGCATTGCCAACAGGTCTGTGAACAGATGCTCAACATCACTGATAACCAGGGAAATGCAAATCAAAACTGCAATGAAATATCAGTTCACAACTGTTAGAATGGCTGCTTTCAGAAAAATAAGAGATTACCAGTATTGGCAAAAATGTGGAGGTTGAGGAACCCTTGTGCACTATTTGTGGGAATGTACATTATAGCAGCTACAGTAGAAAATAGAATGGATATTTCTTTAAAAACTAAAAATAGAACTACCATATGATCCAGCAAGCTCACTTCTTGGCATACGTCCAAAGGAAATAAAATCTCTGGATCAAAGAGCAGCATTATTCACAACAGCCAAGACATGAAAACAATCTAAGTGTCTACTGACAGATGAACGAATGAAGAAAATGCAGTATACATATATGTGTGTGTGTGTATACATATATATAATATATAAATATAAATATATATAATATATACACATAATGGAATATTATTCAGCCATTAAAAAATAAAGAAATCCTGCCTTTTGCAACAATATGGATGGACTTTAAGGGTATTAAGCTAAGTGAAAGGTCAGACAGAGAAATACAAATAGTGTATGTTCTCTTTGATACATGGAATATAAAAGTACCAAATTCACAGAGAGTAGAATGGTGGTTGCCAGAGCCTAGAGACTAGAGGGTGCGGGAAATGAGAAGCTGTTGGCCAAATGGTACAAACTTCCAGCTATAAGACAAATAAGTTCTGAAGATCTAATATATGGAATGGTGACTATAGTTAACAATACTGTATTATCCAGTTAAAGTTGCTAAGAATGTAGCTCTTAAGTGCTATCACACACACAAAATAAATGTAATTATATGAAGGGATGGAGGTGTTAACTAACTTTACTACAGTAATCACTTACAATATATATGCTTTTGAAACGTGGTGCTAGAGAAGACACTTGAGATTCTCTTGGACTGCAAGAGATCAAATCATTCAATCCTAAAGGAAATCAGTCCTGAATATTCATTGGAAGGACTGATGGTGAAGCTGAAACTCCAATACTTTGACTACCTGATGCAAAGAGACTGATTCACTGGAAAAGACCCTGATGCTGGGAAAGATTGAAGGCAGGAGGAAAAGGGGCCAGCAGAGGATGAGATGATTAGATAGCAAGCATCACCAATTCAATGGATGTGAATCTGAGCAAACTCTGAAAGATGGTGAAGGACAGGGAAGCCTGGCACACTGCAGTCCATGAGTTACCAAAGAGTTGGATACAACTTAGCAACTGAATAACAAAAAAATGCATATCATCTCATCACATCAAACATCTTAAACGTACATAAGTTATGTATCAATAATATCTCAATAAAGCTGAAAAAATAATAAGAGAAATGGGATGTAGAAAGTTTATATAAATCACACAGCACATAAAAGACAAAGTCAGAATTCTAAGCAGGCATACATTAACCACTTTGCAATACTGCTTAAACAAAACACAATAAAACAAGATAAACAAAGGCATAAGACAGCTGATGATTAACTGGCAAATGTGTGGTGCACAGAACATATACTTGAGAAGACTCTAACATTTGATGAGCCCCTGCTATATCCCAGGCTTCGTGCAATCCAAAACCAAGAAGGTGAATATACACGCCTTATGCTGTTGGTTTCACACCAATGGTTTAATGTTTGATTACCACCTGCCTCGTGAGAAACCTACATGCAGGTCAGAAGGCAACAGTTAGAACTAGACATGGAATAACAGACTGGTTCCAAACAGGAAAAGGAGTATGTTAAGGCTGTATATTGTCGCTCTGATTATTTAACTTATATGCGAGTACATCATGAGAAACGCTGGACTGGAAGAAGCACAAGCTGGAATCAAGATTGCTGGGAGAAATATCAGTAACCTCAGATATGCAGATGACACCACCCTTATGGCAGAAAGTGAAGAAGGGCTAAAGAGCCTCTTGATGAAAGTGAAAGAGGAGAGTGAAAAAGTTGGCTTAAAGCTCACCATTCAGAAAAGTAACATCATGGCATCTGGTCCCATCACTTCATGGGAAATAGATGGGGAAACAGTGGAAACAGTGTCAGACTTTATTTTTTTTGGCTCCAAAATTACTGCAGATTGTGACTGCAGCCATGAAATTAAAAGATGCTTACTTCTTGGAAGGAAAGTTATGACCAACCTAGATAGCATATTGAAAAACAGAGACATTACTTTGCCAACAAAGGTGCGTATAGTCAAGGCTATGGTTTTTCCAGTGGTCATGTATGGATGTGAGAGTTGGACTGTGAAGAAAGCTAAGCACCAAAGAATTGATGCTTTTGAACTGTGGTGTTGGAAAATACTCTTGAGAGTCCCTTGGACTGCAAGGAGATCCAACCGGTCCATTCTAAAGGAGATAAGCCCTGGGTGTTCTTTGGAAGAAATGATGCTAAAGCTGAAACTCCAGTACTTTGGCCACCTCATGCGAAGAGTTGACTCATTGGAAAAGACCCTGATGCTGGGAGGGATTGGGGGCAGGAGGAGAAAGGGACGACCGAGGATGAGATGGCTGGATGGCATTACCAACTCGATGGACGAGAGTTTGAATGAAGTCTGGGTGTTGGTGATGGACAGGGAGGCCTGGCGTGCTGCGATTCATGGGGTCGCAAAGAGTCGGACACGACTAAGCAACTGAACTGAACCATATACTTTATGCAGAGCCTCAACACATTTTTCTATGAAATAAATTCCATGTGTGTTGATTGCCCAGAGACCTAACATTTAGGTCATTGTTAATTAACACAAAGATTTTATAAAAGATTTTATAAAAAACATTCTCAAATTATTCTGTGTCTCAAAAGGGGGAAAGATGGGTCTATTCAGAGCACAGTTCCCCTACATAGGTCCACCTTGATCTATATAGTAGTTCATCCTAGAACAGTAATTACAGAGGAGTTTATGCCATATATACCTGAGAGGGCTTCCCAGGTAGCACTAGTGGTAAAGAACCCATCTGCCAATGCAGGAGACCTAAGAGATGTGGGTTCAATCCCTGGGTCAGGAAGATCCCCTGCAGGAGGAAAAGGCAACCCACTGCAGTATTCTCGCCTGGAGAATTCCATGGACAGAGGAGCCTGGGGGGCTACAGTCGATAGGGTCACAAAGAGTCAGAAATGACTGAAGTGACTGAGTATGCACACACACTACCCAATGAGACCTGCAATTAAAGCAGCAAGCTTTCTCTACAATACTTTCTCTGTTATTGTCAATGCAAATCTACCATTTCTTCAAAGCTAAGTATTTGATGAAGATCTTAACAAATTGAATCTTTGTAGTGTTCTTAGGAGCAAAGCAAGGACTGAAAACATGCAGTGAGCTTTAGTCCTGAAGTACTCCAAGATATTAAAATGGCAATTATTTAAATACTCTCACTTCTCTAATATGAAGTAGGATGTATCAGTTCAGTTCAGGGTGTATAGGGAGATGAAAATTTTAATTCACTGTGAAGAGTCTAATTAGCTTTTGCAGAAAAGAACTGAAGATTTGTGTGGGTTTCACCAGCCTGCCCTATCTCCCAGGTTACTGGGGCAGATCTTTAAGAAAATCCATCAGCAGTTGACTTTGTTGACCCCACAAAAGTGACTGGTGGCCCTGCCCTGAGTAAACCCATAAATAATTAACTGCGAGATGAACACAATTTCTGGGAGCCACTGTCTCATCACATTTCCAGCAACCTCCATTACCTAAGAGGGCTCTGCATACTTTTCTCTAGTGTCTAAGCCTACGTCCTTCTTTATGGGCTAACTCAAGCCTTACCTCATACATAAAGGGGGCCAAAACTACCTTATTTCAGGGAATTCACTCTACTCTGGACCACTGCAATACTGTTTTCTGCATCTGCTACTCTGGTTCTGAGCATGGGGTTCCTGTCTTCTGTCCTGGCCATGGTGCCATGTGCATATATTTTATTTCCTAACTGGATGCAGGGAGGCAGCATGAGGCAGTGAAAGTAACTGACAAGTGTGAAGAGCATGGGCTTCAAGGATGCAAAGACCTTTGTCCAATCCTAACCTCACAACTGTGCATATTTCTTACCTTACATGAGCACCAGTTTTCTCTCATTAGGCCGAGAAGAGTGTAAGGAAAAAATAAGAAAGAACTGTAAAGTACCATCAGAAGTATCTCCCCACAGCACAAGCAGGGGTATACACAGGCACACAACTGCTGGTCTATATTAACAACAGAATATACTCTTTCTGAGCACAAGTTGATTTTAAGTTTCTTTGCAACCTTAAGATCACTTAGGACAGTGACTCACACAGTGTATATATTCACCACATCACAGTATTCTTCTTTCAGCAGAATTGTCAAGAGTCTGGATTGCAGAGAGCCAAGTGATTCTAGACAGTATACTTACAGAACTTCACAAGAATATGAAACCACTTTTCACGAGGAGGTACGACTGCAAGGCCCCAGTATGCTTCAGGGGCTTGAAGAATTTTCTGGGCTAAACTGGCAAACAGCGTTCTCTAGGTAAATAGGTTCATGGGCAACATTTTCATTTTAAAGTTTCATTGACCTCATATCTCTTCTCTAAATGTACGTTTTACTTCCCTTGAAGTCTTCTTTCATTTATTCCCTAAGCTCCTCCTCTAGAACCGAAAAATTAAAACCAAGTTTAAAAAACTCAGATCAAACAATAACAGAAAGATCTAGATGAGAATTTCTCCAAGGAAAAGGACAGAGTTTTAAGAGAGAGGATGACTTTGATTTCAAGCAACAGAAAGCCAACTTGAGCCAAATAAAGGTGGAAGGAAGGAACTTTTGTAATAAGAATCCTTAGTGCTCTCATGAGAGCCAACGTCTGTAGAACAGCTCAAGTCATTTATTTAAACACCAGTTACTTAGTTCCCTCATTTCTCACAGCTCATTGCAACTAACCCCTGGATGCCTGTTTCTTTCCTCCCTTTCTTGTTTACTCACTCAGCCTCACTTTCAAGCTCCCTCTACTGCCTTCTCTTCTTCTCTAGTCCATATGGCAGTAAACATGGCCACCAGCAACCCTGAAGCAGCTTATCTTACAGCTCTGATTATCACTCTGTCATCTCAGAGTGATGACACTCTCTCAGCTTTAGTACAAAGTCTTAGAACAAGATGTTACCTAGTCCAGTTTTGAACTGGTACCCATATCTGGAACTATGGACTGTGGCCAGGTTATAAACTCACATTGTCCAAAATGACTGCCCCGTGATAACCAGAGAGGTGGGAATAATTTAGAAAAACAGGGAAGGGATTCAAAGTATACCGTGTGATAGATTTGACCTTAGATAGTTCTCTTATTTCCAATAGGAGGTGCTTTCGGTAGTCTCTTCGCTGTTAAGCTTTGCAGTGAAGCACATCACTTCATGGGAAATATATGGGGAAACAGTGGAAACAGTGTCAGACTTTATTTTTTTGGGCTCCAAAATCACTGCAGATGGTGACTGCAGCCATGAAACTTGGAAGAAAAGTTATGACCAACCTAGATAGTATATTCAAAAGCAGAGACATTACTTTGCCGACTAAGGTCCGTCTAGTCAAGGCTATGGTTTTTCCTGTAGTCATGTATGGATGTGAGAGTTGGACTGTGAAGAAAGCTGAGCACCAAAGAATTGATGCTTTTGAACTGTGGTGTTGGAGAAGACTCTTGAGAGTCCCTTGGACTGCAAGGAGATCCAACCAGTCCATTCTGAAGGAGATCAGCCCTGGGTGTTCTTTGGAAGGAATGATGCTAAAGCTGAAACTCCAGTACTTTGGCCACCTCATGCTAAGAGTTGACTCATTGGAAAAGACCCTGATGCTGGGAGGGATTGGGGGCAGGAGGAGAAGGGGACGACAGAGGATGAGATGGCTGGATGGCATCACTGACTCGATGGACGGGAGTCTGAGTGACTCCAGGAATTGGTGATGGACAGGGAGGCCTAGCGTGCTGCGATTCATGGGGTCACAAAGAGTCGGACACGACTGAGCGACTGAACTGAACTCAGAACATCAAAATGTCTTCACCAGTACCTACGGGAGTTTCAGTCCCTTCACCCAGAGAGAATATGGCGATCATATGTTCATGTAGATATGTTTACTAAGGCACAATGAATAAGTCCTGCTTCTATAAAACAAGAAACATTAATTGATTAAAGTCAAGTAATGGTTATATAAATTCATGATATTTCAACACAACACCCTGCAGCCACTAAGATCATGTTTTTAGAGAAGTTTTTAAAGAAGCTCAGGACAGAAATTTCAGTGAAAGAGCAAAGTATAGAACTTAGATAATTCCAAATATACCAATACAGCAATAATTATGTCAAGATGTCAGGATTATGATAGTTTTATTTTCCTCTTTACATCCTTTCCATATTTTCTAGACAATTTTTAACCAAAAAAAAATTCTTTAATCAAGAATTAAATTATACCACATGTATCCAGGGAACTGTAGTTCAGAAGTCCGGACATTCATTTTCCTGATTGTCAGTAAGGTTAACCTGCAGTGAACCAGAGAAGATTTGCCAGAAAATGAACTAAGCTGTTGGGGGTAAAGAGAAATTCCCCTTCTGAAAAATAAAAAAAAAATTAATATTCAGCTGCTTTCCTTTTCCAGGAGTCATTCTTGCCCTAACCAAACCCCTGATTAGAGAACCAGATCAAATACTTTCAGACCAGCAACAGTGAAGACAAATGGACAGGTATGGTTCCAGTCGAGTTTAGAGGACATTTACAGCTGACCTACAATTCCCTAACCTTAAAAATCCTGAAGAAAAAGCACTTTTCTGTGAACTGATCTGGCACTTAGATTGGCAGTAGCAGCTTAACTTTTAATAAGGCGAAAAAAAAGTCAAAGCTACGAGTTTACAAATTCTGTGAGTCTATCAAGTTTAAGGGAACTCTTCAAATTTATAACCCAAGTAAGTTTTGATATTATAGTCCTACACTCTGACAGAGGAGTGAACATTTAAATGATGAAGATTCTTTCTTCCTGTTTACCAAGATGGACACGTTGGCAACCTCTGTCTTCCCCAGTCTTTTAAACTGGAAAGCATTTGAACATCGGGTCAATTACATCCTTCCCCAGGCAACTAAAGCAGCTTTAAAAAATATTGTTGTCACTGTGTCAGATCAAGTGGAGAGGAGCAGAAATATGACATGGGAGTCTCAAAAGGTATTAGACAGCAGGCTAGGCAGAAATTAAATTCCATTTGCTAGGATTCCATAGAACACCCTGAGAGAGCAAAAATGTTCAATTCTCTTTATTAGTGCTGGATTTATGATTCAAAATGAAGATTAAATTAAGAAAAAAATTAGACTTGATATTCTAAATAGCTCTTTAAATTCAAAATCCTCAGTTATTTGCTTCAGCATCCAGTCTGGCCTCCCTGGCTCCAGAGTCTCTCTGGAAATAATGTGCTCATTGCTACATGTGTATGCGTGCTCAGTCAGGTCTGACTCTTTGCAACCCCATGGACTGTAGCTCACCAGGCTCCACTGTCCATGGGGTTTCCCTGGCAAGAATACTGGAGTGGTTGTCATTTCCTTCTCCAGGGGATCTCACTGACCCAGGGGTCAAACTTACGTCCCCTACGTCTTCTGTACTGGCAAGCGGATTCTTTACCACTGTGCCAGCTGGGAAGTCACTGCTATAAACCCAGTGTGTAAAGCTATTTTCATCATGCCAGCCTTTTGCTTGGGAAACCATAAGAGCTTTTGAACACTCATGAAACAAAGTCTGGATTCCTCTGTCCAAACCCCAGAGACCTCCAAAGTCCAGGCTACCCCGCCTCTCAACCAGTTGCTCCAACACCCTTTCTCCCTCACCCTGGGATAGAGCCTCCTCGTCCTGCAGACCTGTTCTGCCTTACCCCAGCCCTGGTCTCTCTTTGTGCTGGTACCCTCCCCTTCTCCAAACACAGAAATAAGCTCAGTGCCTCATCAAACTCAGCCTACATTAAGCCTTCTTTGACTTCTCCAGTCCACGAGTCTCTCCCTTTTCTGAATTATTGCCCTGATGGGCCCAACAATTAACATTCCTTGAAAGTCCACTACAAATTGGTCTCTGAACTTGTTTTACAAACATTATTTTATTCCACCTTCAGAAAAACCCTGTAAGCCAATAGTTATTAGCTTACTTCACCATCAATGAGGGAAATGGCATGTTCACATAATATACTTCCTCTGAAAGCATGAGCTCCGCAGAGCTAGAACCATGTCATTTTCTCCCCTTGCTCCCTACTACCTGGTACCCAATCAATAGTTTGTTTCACTCACAAAATACTATACGATTTAAAAGTGGAAGAGCTGACGTTCCACCCTTAGTCGGTCTCCAAACATCATGGTCTTTTGTGCGCATACAGACACAGACAGGCAGCAACGTGTCACGTGGATGAGAATTCACCTAATACTGACTGGCCATTTGCTATTGCTCAAGGCAGACACCAAGCCTGCACCTTCACTGAAAAGCACTGGAGCAAGGTGAGCAGCTTCATCACACACTCCCCACCAACAGTCTCCATAACCACATAATATAAATAAGAGACTGTGCTAGCCATGCAGATGCCATTTCGGAGTTCATATCTCAGCCACCATCACCCCTTCCCACTGCACGGCCTCTGTCAAGTCCCTCCAACATGTAAGTAAGTAAGTAAAGTCACTCAGTCGTGTCCGACTCTTTGTGACCGCATGGACTGCAGCCCACCAGGCTCCTCCTCCAACATGGGAATGCTATTATTACCACTGTAAAATGAGCATAGCCAAGAGAGCTAAAGGAACTTCTTTTATATATATATATATATATATACACACACACACACATTCACATACATATATACACGTATACACTCTCTCTGAAAACCTCATGAATGGATTCAGGCAATGAATATGCTTAGCTTTAACATCTCCATCAAGCCCCACATGTGACTGAATTTGCTTCTGATATACCAAAGCTATAGAGGATTCATATCAGGTGAGCTTAACTGCTTTCATTGGCACTGACCAGTAGTGACAATCTATATAGTTATATAGTGTTTTGCTACCTGAGGGTCTGGATCTCCAGGTGTTCTGATAAAAGCCAAGGATACTTATGTGGCTTCCGAATCATGACAACTTAATGGTCTCCACGTAAAATTAAATTTAGAAAATTAATGGTGTATTCAACTCCTCTAATCAAAGTGTAAATCAAAATCAGGCCTGTTTTTTCAACTCAACACACTAAGACTCAAGCTGCGTATTTTAACATATTCATTGTACCTGTGGGCTCCAAGAACATTTTACCTGGTTCCCTAGTTCATGGTCCTCACTCTAACAAAGTTTTTTTTATTAAAAATAATGACTCACCCAAGAAAGTTTAATATAGTAGGACTCGTGAATTTCTTAACTAAGCATCCTTGCTTTAACTATATGGAAGCATGGCATTAGGCACAGTGAAAGGTGAACAATCTGCCAGGCTTAGTAGCTGCTCCTCAGTATTTGGAATTTAAGAGGACTGTAACCATAGCTCATTGATTGGTAGGACTCGAACAGACCCAAGAATTGAGAGGCGTTCAAATGAGAAAGGATAAAAGACACTCCTACCCACCTAATACACAGAAACCTCTTCTGAGCTTAAATCAAATTGTTTCTATATTGACATTCAATCCGAAAGGCTCCTCGCATTGTGTTATCTATTTTGCTTCATCTGAAGTCCTATAGTTCCCTTTCTTCCCTGCCAGGCTGTGTACTGAGCGCTGAGATGAGCTCTTGTTTCCTCTAATTTCCAGGACCATGCAACGTGCCCCTTGGCTGAACACCTGGGAAGTTGAGTTTCCGAAAATAAAAAATGTGGCAGAAATTTCATTTGGTTAAATATTTGGAGACTATTGGGATCTAATCTACACTGAGCACTAGAATAGATATTGTACATATACTAGTCTTAATTTTCATGACAATCCTATGCATTAGGCTTTTAGGAAAAATAAGGAAATAGGTCTGAAAAAGTCAAAAAGCAGACCAAGTCACACAGCTGTCAGCGGTAAAACTGAGATTCAGATCCAGGAGCTGTCTGTTTACACCAGGCTGTTTCCTTGAAGATATAAATCAAGGATTCATGGACCCTCGTGGAAATCAGCACAGAACCCTCTTCTCTACACCCCTCGGTCAAGCCTATGAGCCTCAGCATCACTCAGTCCTTTTCCATTGCTGCTACTGCTGCTAAGTCGCTTCAGTCGTATCCGACTCTGTGTGACCCCATAGACGGCAGCCCAACAGGCCCTCCTGTCCCTGGGATTCTCCAGGCAGGAACACTGGAGTGGGTTGCCATTTCCTTCTTCAATGCATGAAAGTGAAAAGTGAAAGTGATAAGAGCCTGCTATCCTGCCTGCCACAGATCAGTATTGATGCTCTCTCAGAATAGCAGTTAGTGGTCAGCTGCTGCAACTTCAGCTGCCAACGTTTTTTTAAAGGAAATGAAATATAGTGGAAATTTGGGAATTCTTGCACCACAAGGCCTCTGCAGTGCTCCATCTGTCAGAACATAGGGAAAGTTGGTTGTACAGACTTCAGAAACTGTCATCCATTTGACAGCTTTGCATTGTTTCTTCTGGGAAAACCATCTGCAAGGCTCATGGCATTGTCAATTTCATCTTATCTTTGCCCTAAACTTCCCAGCAAAAAGCCTTACTGTCAGACTTCCTACAGAAGCATAATTACAAATTCCATCCCTGATGGGCCTAAAGACTCATACAGAGTGAAATCACAAAGAGAAAAACAAATACCGTGTATCAACACATATTTGTGGAAACCAGAAAAATGGTACAGATGAACCTCTCTGCAAAGCAGTAGAGATACAGGCATAGAGAACAAAAGCATGGGCACCACGTGGGGAAAGAGAAGGTGGGATGAACTGGGAGACTGAGGTTGACATATGTACACTACTGTGTATAAAATAGATACCTAATGAGAGAGAGCCTACTACATAGCACATGCTGAAGCTGAAACTCCAATACTTCAGCCACCTGATGCGAAGAACTGACTCATTGGAAAGACCCCAATGCTGGGAAAGATTGAAGGCGGGAGGAAAAGGGAGTGACAGAGGATGAGATGGTTGAATGGCATCACCGACTCAATGGACATGAGTTTGAGCAAACTCCAGGAGTTGGCAATGGACAGGGAGGCCTGGTGTGCTGTAGTCCATGGGGTCGCAAAGAGTCAGACACGACTGAGTGACTGAACTGAGCTCCATAGCACAGAAAACTCTACTCAATGCTCTGTGGTGACAAAGAGGGGATACATGTATATATAGGTATAGCTGATTCGCTTCGCTATACAGTAGAAACTAACAACGTTGTAAAGCAACTAAACTCCAGTTAAAAAAAAATTCCATCCCTAAACTGTCTTTACTTACAAACCTTGTTTACAAACTGGAAAAGTATTTGCTTTTTTTTTGTCCCTTGAATTTAAGTTATGCCTTTAATAGTCCCAAAGAGATGCTGAAATCTGAAGAGTAAACTGATTTTGTCAAGATTTTTGCCAGGATATTAATGGGGATTTTAAGTAAGGGTCAGCCTAACAAGAATAATCACATAATCCCACTCTCTCAGCCCCAGCAGAGATCTCATGAGCTTTTCTAACCTAATAATAAAAACCACCAAAATCCATATGCCTCCAGTGGAACAATTTAATTGTTGCCAAGGCTACAAGGCTCCTCGGTTTTCATTATTTCAGTCTATACCAATAAGGGAAAGAGGTTACTTCAGATAATTTCTCTCAACTTTCACAGGATCCTAATGATTGCCTGTATCGATGTTTTATTTAAGTGAAGAATGGTTCAGTGCACATATGTCTTAAAATTACACTTGCTATTTTAATTACTTTTTTCTCCCCTCCCCTTGAACACAAACATAAAAGAACTCATAGAATACTGAGGCTCTCTGAAATTCTCTATAATGAGAAATAAAGGGCATTGCAAGTGTTTGTGGTATAATTATGTATTTTGGATTCATTGTTTAACATTGTGAGCATATTTCAAAATGGATCTCTATAAAACTCTCACAGTTTTTTTTCATTTTCTTTCCCAGATGCACAAACTTCAAATCACAAATTGTATGGTCTAACAGACCTGGGTTTTAGTTGATGGGTCCATACCTTTCCCAGTTTTATCAAATTCTATTAAATTACTGAATTTCCTGGAGTATCAGCTTCTTCGTGCATATAATAAAGACAATTAGCCTCACCTGCAAGTAATGCTATGAAGGAAAAAGTGTGAAAATATAAAAAAAAAACCCTCACATAGTATCTGGTTTATTCTAGTCTCAATAAGCAGAAATTTCCCTTCCTAAAACTGCAGTATAGCAGTTCACTCATACATTTCTGCTTCACTTGAACACAGCAGGCTTTTTTTTTTTTTTAAGTGACACAAAGCAAAGGCATATTTAATCTCCTTCTATTTTTTCTCTTTGAAGTCTTCATTTTTATGAAAAAAGATCCTGTGATGCATGCCTGTCATGTTCCCTTTCATGTAATAACCTAATGGGTGATTTTCTCTGCAATAATCATGTCAAAATATGAATAACTGCCATGATTCTATTTGTTAATAGACTTAAATAAAATGTTCACATGAGTATAAAGTCACTTTCAAATCTTGTGAATGATGCCTCAATGAGGATAGGCTTTCAAATAATATAAGGGAAAAAGAATACAAAATTGCTTATTTTTAATTTCCTTCATTTAAGAAGAGAGAGGTATTAAAGTATTAAACATAAGAAAATACTCTGAGTCATTGTTGGAGTGTCTACAGTTACATTGCTGATCAGTTATTTGCTGAAGAGAATCTTATCTTCAACTTTATTAATAAAAGGGATAACAGGATGAACTGGGAAGAAACTGGGATTTGCTCCTACTTCTACCTTTTAGTCACTTTATTATTTTGAGGAATTCGTCTTACTGAGCCTTGAGATGGAATTTTTGTCAAATTAGAGCAAGTGTTAGCTTACTGCAACCCATTAATCCTGCACACTGCCTGTCTTTTTGTAAACAAAGGTTTATTGAAACACAACCACCCCTGTCCATTACATAACTTCTATGCTTCTCCTGTATTACAATGACAGATATGAATTGTTGCAGTGAGACAGTGAGGTTTATAGAGCCTAAAATATTTTAACACCTGGCCCTTATATAAATTTTCAATTTGATGAATTTCAATTTGAAGATTTTTTTATGATTTGTGCCTTTTGTATTCTATTTAAGAAATAGCTTACCCAAGGTCAGAAAGATTTCTCTTATGTTTTCTTCTAGAAGTTTTAGAGTTTCTGTTTTTACTTTTCTTTCTATAATTCATTTCAAGTTAATTGGTATAAGCTAAGAATTGGCGTTAATTTTTTGGATATCCAGTTGTTCCAACAACATTTATTGAAAATACTTTGCTTTCTCATTGGATTGTTTTGGCACCCTTGTTAAAAATTAATTGGCCATATATTTGTGGTCCATTTCTCAAGGCTAGTCTGCTCCACTAATCTTTATGCTTCATTGAATGCCAGTACTACATGGCAGTGGTTACTGTAGAATTAAATCTTAGAAACCAGGCAGCAGTTCTACAGCTTTGTTCTTTTTCAGAATTGTTTTTGGCTACTAGAAGTTCTTTGAATTGTCATATAAATTTTAGAATCAGAATTTGGCAAAATTCTGAAAATAAACTTGATGAGCAACTAGTAAAAATTGCAGCGAGTCTATAGATTGATTCAGGCAGAATTGATATCTTAATATTGAGTCATGAATCCAATATAAATTACCATTTATCTTCTTGAAATTGTTAACAATATGTTAAATTTCTAAACAATTTCTTAAATATGTTAACAATACTTTTGGTTTTCAATGTATGGGTCTTGTACACATTTTGTTAAAATTTCCCCAAATATTTTTATGTTTTGAATGTTAATGCAAGCTTTTTTTTTTTTTCATTTTCAAACAGATCATGGTCAGTATACAAAAATACATTTTTTGTATATTAACCTTGTTTTCTGTGACCTTGCTTTTTTGAAAATCACTTAGGATTTTCAACATTCATGATGTTATCCTTTAATAAAGGCAAATTTACTTTCTCCTTTCCATCTCAATGGGTTTTCTTTCTTTCTCTGCCTTATTCACTGACTAGGACCTCAAGTGGAACATGAATAGACATGATGATATCAGGCAATCATGCTTCATTCCTGATCATAAAAGCATAAAAAAGACCATAAAAGCATTTGATCTTTCACCACTAATAATGATGTCAGCCCTTTATCAGGTTGAGAGAAGTCTCTTCAACTGTGCATTTTTCATGTTGAAAGTCACTCAGTTGTGTCAGACTCTTTGCGACACCAGGGACTATAAAGTCCATGGAATTTTCCAGGCCAGAGTATTGGAGTGGGTAGCCTTTCCCTTCTGCAGGGTTCTTCCCAACCAGGGATCAAACCCAGGTCTCCCACATTGCAGGCGGATTCTTTACTGGCTGAGCCACAAGGGAAGCCCATGCATTTTTCCTGAGTGTTTACCAAATTGTCAAATATTAATACCTTTGTTCTGGCATCTGTTAAATTGATCGTATGGATTTTCTTCTTTAACATGTTAATATGATGAATTACAATGGCTGATTTTTTTTAACATCAATTCAGTGACTTTCCCGGGATAAACAACACTTTAAACACTGCAACCACTATATTAACTCCATTATATAGATTTTACTATGCTTCATTTTCAGTCTGTTTAAAATATTGCCAAATTTTTCCTATTAATCTCTTTTCCTTTGACCAAGGGTTATTTATAAATATACTATTTAACTTCTTAACTTTATGTTTTACTGTTATTTGTTTCTAATTTAATCCCACTGAGATTAGAGAGCATACTTTGTATGATTTCAATTCTCTAAAATTGAGACGAGTTTTAATGGTCAAACATCCACATACACTTTTGAAGAATGTGTATTGTGTTGTGGGGTGGCGTATTCAATAAGTGTCAGGTAGGTCATTTTCATTGAAAGCATTGTACAAATCCTGTATGTCTTTACCAATTTTCTTGGCAAAGAAATGCAAAAAAGCAAAATGGCTGTCTGGGGAGGCCTTACAAATAGCTGTGAAAAGAAGAGAGGCGAAAAGCAAAGGAGAAAAGGAAAGATATAAGCATCTGAATGCAGAGTTCCAAAGAATAGCAAGAAGAGATAAGAAAGCCTTCTTCAGCGATCAATGCAAAGAAATAGAGGAAAAGA
>SJXQ01003319.1:157820-174915 GCA_006408695.1 Aepyceros melampus | reverse complement strand
CTAGATAGCATATTCAAAAGCAGAGACATTACTTTGCCGACTAAGGTCCATCTAGTCAAGGCTATGGTTTTTCCTGTGGTCATGTATGGATGTGAGAGTTGGACTGGGAAGAAGACTGAGCGCCGAAGTATTGATGCTTTTGAACTGTGGTGTTGGAGAAGACTGTTGAGAGTCCCTTGGACTGCAAGGAGATCCAACCAGTCCATTCTGAAGGAGATCGATCCTGGGATTTCTTTGGAAGGAATGATGCTAAAACTGAAGCTCCAGTACTTTGGCCACCTTATGTGAAGAGCTGACTCATTGGAAAAGACCCTGATGCTGGGAGGGATTGGGGGCAGGAGGAGAAGGGGACAACCGAGAATGAGATGGCTGGATGGCATCACGGACTCAGTGGATATGAGTCTGAGTGAACTCCGGGAATTGGTGATGGACAGGGAGGCCTGGCGTGCTGCGATTCATGGGGTCGCAAAGAGTCGGACACGACTGAGCAACTAAACTGAACTGATCAACAAGGAGAGAGGTGTGCTGAAATTGCCAACTATCACTGTGGATTTGTCTTTCTTTTCCTTGAGTTCTACAAGTTTTTGTTTCATATATTTTGACACTGTCATTAAATGAATATGTATTTGAGATGTCTGCATCTTACTCCTGAATTGAACACTTATTTATTGTAAATTGTTCCTCTTTTTCATTGATAATATTCCATGTTTAGAAATTTACTTTGATGCTTATACTGTCATTTCAGTTTTCTTATCATTAGGATTTATATGGTATATATTTCTTAGTCCTTTACTTTTAATCTATTGTTTTTCAATTCAGTTTATAGAATTCATATAGTTGAGTCTTATTTTTTTTAACCAGTTGGCCAATTAAAGCTTTTTAATTGAATCATTTAAAGCATTCACATTCGCTGCAATTACTGATAACATTGAGTCTAAATTCACTATCTTACCATTTGTTTTCGATTTTTGCAATCTGTTTTTATTCTTTTTCCTCTTTTCATGTATTTTTTTGAATTAAGTGAATAATTTTAGGAAGCTATTTTATTCTTATTATCTTGTGAGTTATAATTCTTTTTTTTTTTTTGCTGACTAGTCTTGGGTTTGTAATGTTTCATCATCTGATATCAACCACATATCCAGTTTTATCTCCCACAATTACACTACACTGCAATTAAACAAGTCACTGACTATTGCCAAACACTCGTGGACTACCCTGGTGTTACAGTGGATAAGAATCCACCTGAACACATTGAAATGTGTTCAATCTGTGGTCCAGGAAGATTCCACATGCCACAGAGCAACTATATCTTCTGTTCAATTCAGTTGCTCAGTCATGTTCAACTCTTTGCGACCCCATGGACTACAGCACACCAGGCTTCCCTGTCCTTCACCAACTCCTGGAGCTTGCTAAAACTCATGTCCATTGAGTCAGTGATGCCATCCAACATCTCATTCACTGTCGTCCCCTTCTCCTCCTGCCTTTAATCTTTCCCAGCGTCAAGGTTTTTTCCAGTGAGTCAGTTCTTCACATCAGGGGACCAAAGTACTGGAGTTTCAGTTTCAGCATTAATCCTTCCAATGAAATTCAGGACTGATTTCCTTTAGGATTGACTGGTTGGATCTCCTTGCAGTCCAAAAGCGTCTCAAGAGTCTTCTCCAACATTACAGTTCAAAAGCATCAATTCTTCAACGCTCTGCTTTACTTATAGTCCAACTCTCACATCCATATATGACTACTGGAAAAACTATAGCTTTAACTAGATAGAGCTTTGTTAACAAAGTAATGTCTCTGCTTTTTAATATGTTGTCTAAGTTGGTCATAGCTTTTTTTCCAAGGAGTGTCTTTTAATTTCATGGCTGCAGTCACCATCTGCAGTGATTTTGGACCCCCAAAAAATAAAGTCTGCCACTGTTTCCACTGTTTCCCCATCTATTTCCCATGAAGTGATGGGACCAGATTCCATGATCCTACTCTTCTGAATATTGAGCTTTAAGCCAGCTTTTTCACTCTCCTCTTTCACTTTCCTCAAGAGGCTCTTTAATTCTTTGCTTTCTGCCATAAGGGTGGTGTCATCTGCATATCTGAAGTTATTGATATTTTCCTGACAATCTTGATTCCAACTTGTGCTTCATCCAGACCAACACTTTACATGATGTACTCTGCATATAAGTTAAATAAGCAGGGTGACAATATACAGCTTTGACATACTCCTTTCCCAATTTGAAACTAGTCAGTCGTTCCATGTCTAGTTCTAACTGTTGCTTCTTGACCCGCATACAGGTTTCTCAAGAGGCAGGTCAGGTGGTCTGGTATTCCCATCTCTCTCAGAATTTTCCACAGTTTAATGTGATCCACACACTCAAAGGCTTGTCATAATCAACAAAGCAGAAATAGATGTTTTTCTGAAACTCTCTTGCTTTTTTGATGATCCAGCAGATGTTGGCAATTTGATCTCTGGTTCCTCTGTTTTTCTAAATCCAGCTTGAACATCTGGAAGTTCGCGGTTCATGTATTGTTGAAGCCTGGCTTGGAGAATTTTGAGCATTACTTTCCTAGCAATGTGAGATGAGTACAATTGTGTGGTAGTTTGGACATTCTTTGGCATTGCCTTTCTTTGGGATTGGAATGAAAACTGACCTTTTCCACTCCTGTGGCCACTGCTGAGTTTTCCAAATTTGCTGGCATATTGAGTGCAGCACTTTCACAGCATCTTCTTTTAGGATTTGAAGTAGCTCAACTTGAATCCCATCATCTCCACTAGCTTGGGCACCACAAATACTCAGCCCATGTGCTGCAACTATTGAAGCCTGTGAGCCTAGAGTCTGTGCTCTGTAACAAGAGAAGCTACCACAATGAGAAGCCTGTGCACCGCAACTAGAGAGTAGCCCCTGCTCCATATCTAGAGAAAGCCTGTGTGCAGCAACAAAGACCCAGCACGACCAAAAATAAATGTTTTTTAAAAACATACTCTTGACTATGCTAATATGTCTTTCACATTTATACACCTTTTAGTCACACACATTACTCACATCAATCTATTTATGTCTTCCAATTTTTCATTTGTTTTCAGTAGGAGGAAAAGTCTCCGAGCAGCTACTCCTTCACAGGTAGAAATGGAAATTATTTCTTATTGTTTGCAGTGGAGTCTTCTGATTCACCCCACTTGGTTGCAGTGCAGCAGTTTGCTTCTACACTAGGATTGAGAACAACTCCACTGTGTTCTCTGTGGTTTCTTTCATCTCCAAAATTCTGTAATTCTAAGATTCCATAATATCTTGCCTGTGACCAAAACCTTTTAAACTTCAAAAGTCATCCACAGCAATCAGCCCATTGATCATCATGCTATCTGTGAAAAAAATAGATCAAGTATTTTAATGCCTGTTTTACAGATAAGAAAAGTGATGCCAAAGAGTTAAGTGAACTTTTCCAGAATCATACAATAAATTAGATCCAGAATGAACATCAGATGCCAAAATTCTACTACATCAAGATTATTTCCAGTTCAGTTCAGTTCAGTTGCTCAGTCGTGTCCAACTCTTTGCAACCCCGTGAATTACAGCACGCCAGGCTTCCCTGTCCATCACCAGCTCCCTGAGTTCACTCAAACCCACGTCCATCGTGTTGGTGATACCATCCAGCCATCTCATCCTCGGTCGTCCCCTTCTCCTCCTGCCCCCAATCTCTCTCAGCATCAGAGTCTTTTCCAATGAGTCAACTCTTCACATGAGGTGGCCAAAGTATTGGAGTTTCAGCTTTAGCATCAGTCCTTCCAATGAACACCCAGGACTGATCTCCTTCAGAGTGGACTGGTTGGATTTCCTTGCAGTCCAAGGGACTCTCAAGAATCTTCTCCAACACCCCAGTTCAAAAACATCAATTCTTCAGCCCTCAGCTTTCTTCACAGTCCAATTCTCACATCCATACATGACCACAGGAAAAACCATAGCCTTGACTAGATGGACCTTTGTTGGCAAAGTAATGTCTCTGCTTTTGAATATGTTATCTAGGTTGGTCATAACTTTCCTCCCAAGAAGTAAGTGTCTTTTAATTTCATGGCTGCAATCACTATCTGCAGTGATTTTGGAGCCCAGAAAAATAAACTCTGACAGTTTTCACTGTTTCCCCATCTATTTCCCATGAAGTGATGGGACCAGATGCCATGATCTTAGTTTTCTGAGCTTTAATTTCTTCTTAACTATTTGTTTTCTTGATTATGTTTTGTTTAAGCATTGTCTATTGTCTAAAGTTAATCAAGGACTTCCCTGGTGGCTCAGTGGCTAAGACCCTGCACTCCCAATGCATAGGGCCTGGGTTTGATCCCTGGTCAGTGAACTAGATTGCATATGCCAAAACTAAGCGTTCTATACAGTAATGAAGATAAAAGAACCTGCGTGCCACAACTAAGAACTGGTACAGCCAAATAAATACATTTTTTATTCAAAAAAAAGAAGGAATAAAGTTAAACAAAGCACAGGAAGAAACTAGTAATGCTAAGATACTTATGTACAAAGAATTGACAAAGTAATCAGTGTGAAGGTGAGCAGCGCATATAAACATTCAGTATTGCATCGCTAATAAATTTTCCTATATATTATGATATAGATCACATTCCCCACAGTTTTGTATAAATTACCTAAAGCATACTCAGCAGCAAGCAAAGCTGATGTCTGTCCTCAAATGCTAACCTTATTCACCCCAGATCAATGTCAAGGATTTCCAGTTGGAATAACATGACACCCAATACAGTTTACTAGAGTTTCAAACAGAGAACACTGGCAGTGTTCAAGGAAGACTGAGTTTCTTGGCATCTTGCAGATAATAATTTAGTATCTGAGAATCAACTATTCAAAACACTAAACGTCCTCAGCATGCACACTAACATTTTAGACAATAAGGTTTTAAAATAGAGCATACAAAACCCTCAGTTTAGCTGTCATTTCATAATCAGACCAGGAGCACTGTCACACTGCTCACAATGGAAAGACTGGCATTAACTTTACTCCTTAGGTCTTAGTTGACAGAGTATTCATGTTATAATACTCATTTTCATGCAGTTCTTCTATATACGTGCTAATTTGCTTCAGTCGTGTCTGACTCTTTACAACTCCATGGAGTGTAGCCCACCAAGCTCCTCTGTCCATGGGATTTAGCACGCAAGAATATTGGAGTGGGTTGCTGTTTCCTTCTCCAAGGGATCTTCCCAACCCAGGGATGGAACTGGCATCTCTTATGTCTCCTGCACAAGCAGGCAGGCTCTTCACCACTAGTACTACCTGGGAAGCTCTTTCTATATATATATGGATTATTAATTATGTGGGGTTTAGGAGTTCCCTGCTGGTCTAGTGGTTAAGATTCTGGGTTTTCACTACCAGGTTCAATCCCTGGTTGGGGAATTGAGATCCCACAAGCCACATAGCATGGCCCAAAAAAAAAAGGAATTATCTGGGGTTTGGATAGCAGATTAGTTATTGTTATCTTCTTTTCTTGCTATGACAAGGTTACCTTCAACTATAAGGACAGAGCATTCTCTCTTAACTCAAGGATAAAATTGCTAGTTATTCAGAGTTGCATCAACCCTGAAGTCATGAGGACTCAAGGAAAACATGAAATGTGTTTGTTTTTCGATGCAGTTTTCGGTTCAGTCCCTGGGTCTAAAAGATCCCCTGGAGGAGGAAATGGCAACCCACTCCAGTATTCTTGCCTGCTGCTGCTAAGTCGCTTCAGTGGTGTCTGACTCTGTGTAACCTCATAGACGGCAGCCCACTAGGCTCCCCCATCCCTGGGATTCTCCAGGCAAGAACACTGGAGTGGGTTGCCATTTCCTTCTCCAGTGCAGGAAAGTGAAAAATGAAAGTGAAGTTGCTCAGTTGTGTCTGACTCTTAACGATCCCATGGACTACAGCCTACCAGGCTCTTCCGTCCTTGAGATTCTCCAGGCAAGAGTACTGGAGTGGGGTGCCATTGCCTTCTCCAAATATTCTTGCCTAGAGAATCCCATAGACAGAGGTGCCTGGAGGACTACAGTCTATGAGGTCACAAAGAATTGGACATGACTGGGCATACCTGTAGCTCCACAGCAGCATTTCCACACAAAGAAACATAAAGACTCTGCTGCTGCTGCTAAGTCACTTCAGTCATGTCAAACTCTGTGCGACCCCATAGACAGCAGCCCACCAGGCTCCTCCGTCCCTGGGATTCTCCAGGCAAGAACACTGGAGTGAGTTGCCATTTCCTTCTCCACTGCAGAAAAGTGAAAAGTAAAAGTGAAGTGGCTCAGTCGTGTTCGACTCTTAGCAACCCTATGGACTGCAGCCTACCAGGCTCCTCCATCCATGGGATTTTTCCAGGCAAGAGTACTTGAGAGGGTTGCCATTAAGAGTATATAAAATCTGTCTTAGTATGAAAACATAATGAGTTTATCCTATTTTTATAAATAACCCTATATACTTTTTTGGATGTGTTTTTCTTGGTTCCTAAGCCCCTTATCTATTAAAATTCAAACCACTATTAACCTAGGCTAGCACTTTTGTTATTACTGCTGTTGCTTTCTTGCTTCTTTTTTCTTTTGGTCTGACAGCAGATGATACAGAACCTGATTAGGTATACTAGGAGATTTAGACTGTGTGTTTGATTTTCCCAGCCACTAACTTAGAGCATGAAAATCCGCCATTGGAGTCTTACATATCAGAAAGATACGCCAAAAGAAGATACACATAATGAAACTATAATTTAAAGTCAAAAGACTGAATTCTCTTCAGTCACAAGAAAGGTATTGGGTATGGTCTTGGCCTGGGTTTTTAAGAAATTCTGGGTCCTCTGAGGCAAGAATAAAATGTTAATACTTCATTTAGGAAGCATAGATCTACAATGGTGAGAATAAAGGAAAAAAGCGAAGGAAGACAAGGAAAGATAAGATACAAAGGGATGCAACGGGCTACCATGCTGGCTACATCCATGGCAAAATGGGGCAACACACGTGCATACACCCGCAGCACATGGGCTCGCTCTGAAAAGGTGTGAGGAGGAGCTGAACAGGAGCAAGTTCCAGGACTGAACTGCTGCTGCTGCTGCTGCTCTTTAATCACTAAGTCATGTTTGATTCTTTGCAACCCCACAGACGGTAATCCACCTCTGTCCATGGGATTTTCCAGGCAAGAATACTGGAGTGGGTTGCCATTTCCTTCTCCAGGGGATCTTTCTGACCCAGGGACTGAACCCAAGTCTCCTGAATTGGCAGGCAGATTCTTTATCACTGAGCCACCTGGGAAGCCCATTTATTGAATACTTACTAGTAAAAGAAGTTGATATCTATATTGTCTCAAAGGAAACATAGTTTAGGAACTTCCAAAGTTAACAGTTCTCTCCAATATATTTCTCAATCGTTTACACTATCCAGTGAGTTAATGACAGCACAAAGGAATGCAAACAGACCAATAAACATCTCAAAGAAATTCTTGTTCATTTTATGAAAGGAAGATTATATGATTAATTTGATATTCAAAGAAGATTTCAAGAAAATTAGTATTTTCTGAACTTCATCTCAGAAAACTTCAGACATGAAATATGTAACGAAAAACTCATCAAGGAATTTCAAATTAAAACCTTTCTTTTTGATCTAAAAACTCTTCCTGATTATAGCAATAAATATTCAGGACCATTGGAAAGCCTAATATTACTGGGTTAATTTTTAACAAGTGGATACTTTTGGAGGAGTTTTCTTTGCCCTGGCTTACTGGAGCAAGTTTCCATTTCCTGCTCCAGGGGATCTTTCCTACCCAGGGATCGAACCCACATCTCTTATGTCTCCTGCATTGGTAGGCATGTTCTTTACCACTAACACCACTGGGAGGCCCTCATTTAAGCTACCCACCACAAATACAAATCTTCAAAGAAATGGGCCTTGATCTCAAATGTGTTTCTATTATTATGTGACTTCTCCCCACCATTCATCACCACTGATTGGATTTAAAGAAGAAAAAAAAAAAAGCTAACACATGAAGAAACAGATTTGAGCCAATCTCACTTTCTTCCCTAGGAAATTAGAACTGGCACACTGAGAAAAATGGGTCAATTAGACTCAGATACTAGACCTTTTAGATTGGAGGATATTTGAAGCCAGAAAACCTTTTGGGAAGGTCAGCAAATCAAGTAAAGAAAGTCTGTTCCTCTAAGAGAAGGAAGAACAAAGAGATCCAGAAAGCATGACCAGGACAGCCTGCAAGAAGTAAGGGATGAGAACAGATAACTTTTAAGCTCCGAGAAAGTGGAGTAACCACGCAACCTGCCTTCCAAGCCGGGTGAATTAGTTCCTTAGGGCTGCCAAATTACTGCAAACTTGGTGGCTGAATACAACAGAAATGTATTTTTTCACAGTTCCAGAGGTCAGAAATCTGAAATCGGCATCATTGGACCAAAATCATGGCAGCAGCAAGGCCACCTTCCCTCCAGAGACTCTAAAGGAGTATCAGCTTCTTGCCTCTTCCAGCTTCAGGTGGCCCCCAGTATCCCTTGGTTTGTGGCTACATGACACCCTGACGCCCATCTCAGTTTGCCAAGTAGCCCTCTGCCTCTCTTTTAAGGAGACTTGTGATTACATGTGGGCAAACTGAAATAATCCAGAATAGCCTCTTCCTTTCAAAATGCTTAAGAATGTACACCTATAAAGACTCTTTTTCCTTATAAAGTAACATTCACAGTTTCTAAAGTTAGGATCTACGTGCTGCTTTGCTTGTGTGCTCAGTTGCCCAGTCATGTCCAACTCTTTGCGACACTCACAGACTGTAGCCCACCAGGCTCCTCTGTGCGTAGAATTCTCCAGGCAAGAATACTGGGTGGGTTGCCACTTTCTACTCCAGGGGATCTTCCTGATCCAGGGATCAAACCCATGTCTCCTGCATTGCAGGCAGATTATTGACCACTGAGTCACCTGGGAAGCCCATATGATGCTTTAGAGAATCCACTATCACCTACTAAACCAGGACTTCTTTGTGAGCAAAAGAAGAGACTAATGTAATTCTTCAAGGACAAAAGACAAAACTGAGGTCACTCCCAGGCAAACTGGATACATGTTCTCCCTCAAGTCCATACAAGGGTTGGAGGTGAAATTCTGGCCCCTAGGCCATAATAAATCCCATTATTTTACCTCTGCACTAATTATAAATGTTCTCCTTGAAACTGCCATAGCAAGCAAATCCCAAACTTACTTCCTATCACTGAGTTCTACAGAGACTGCCAATCTTTATGAATATTCTCTTATTTTTATAAAACTGCTGCTGCTGCTGCTGCTGCTAAATTGCTTCAGTCATGTCCAACTCTGTGCAACCCCATAGACGGCAGCCCACCAGGCTCCCTCGTCCCTGGGATTCTCCAGGCAAGAACACTGGAGTGGGCTGCCATTTCCTTCTCCAATGCGTGAAAGTGAAGTCTCTCAGTCATGTACGACTCTTAGCGACCCCATGGACTGCAGCCTACTAGGCTCCTCTGTCCATGGGATTTTCCAGGCAAGAGTACTGGAGTGGGTTGCCACTAGTTAGAGAAAATTAGGTGCTTCACAATCAAGTGATCTCTGATTAATACCCAGGATAAACTTCAGCAGAATCAAGGGTCACTGCCTCTCCCACTTTCAACATAAGACACCTTTCTTGAAGGAACTCACATTTTAAGCCTTTTCTACATAAATGCTTAATGACAGCTTGAATGTAACTGCTTAATAAATGAATAAATAAATAAATCCTCCAGGTTTCTGCAAGTGAGGGGAAACGCTTCAGTGACAGAAAGACTTTCTTATGTTTAATAAAATGATACCATCCAGACATCTGCCCATTTGCTACCTAAAGCTAAGGTTAACTTTGTTGGACTACATGCAAAGTCAGTAACTTTCCCTTCAGTGACTATAACATGGTAAAACGGAAGAAACTGTTTTGTGCCACATTGCTTATTTTTGTAATAATTCAATTGGCAATTACCAGAGATCATCACCAAAAGCACGTTCCAGCATCTTTCGATGCTGGAGCAAATAGCATTCTCTGGAAAAACTTCAAATATTTTTGCACCACAAAATATATAATAAACCTCAGAACAGACAGAAATCAAAATGAAGCTTTTATCTGTTACTACAGGTTTTTTAAAAACTAAAGCTCCTGAGTATTCTCATTAGCTACACAACTGTATATACCACTGAATATAGAGCTTTGCATGGTCATTAAAATGATTGCTTATAATTCAAAGGGCCATTCCAATAAAGCCTTCTCATTAAAATGACTCTGCTTCTATTACTTTGTTTCATTTTTAGGGTCATTGCATGGCAAGAAGGTACCACTTCCCTCTTCCTACCATTAGATTTTGCTTTTTTTTTTTTGCTATAAAGCACCATTCATGGCTCATCTTTCCCCCCTCCCCGCATTGCAATAACAAAGGTTAGCACTGTTCGGTAATTAAAAATAGTTCCAATGTACTAAAATCAATGCTACAGTTTCCACTGAACCACCAAAAAGCTTTTATTCATTGAAAGCTGCATTAAACTAATAAAATCAAGACATCGTCAAGGAAAAATAAAATAGGTGCTGGAGAGAAAAAAACCTACTTCTTTTCTGGAGAATATAATTTGACACCTATTTCTTGAGCTTTCTCGGTGGCACAAACTATCTAGCATAAGATCAAGTTTCACTCCATGAGGCACTTGCAAAAACTTAAAGGAAAGAGGAAATTTTTAGAAAAATAAAATGTACTGGGTTATCAAATCTCCAAAACAGGAGACCACGTGATTCTTAAGTACCAGTGACTTCTCAGTATTTAAAACATGAGGACTTGAACTTCCCTGGTAGCACAGTGGATATGAGTCCGCCTGCCAATGGCAGGCAACACAGTTTGATCCCTAGTCTGGGAAGATTCCACATGCCACAGAGCAAATAAACCCATGTGCCACAACTACTGAGCCTGAGTTCTAGAACCCAAACACTGCAACTATTGAACCTGAGTGCTGCCAACTACTCTAAGCCCACATGCCCCAGAGCCCATGCCTTGCAACAGGAGAAGTCACTGCAATGAGAAGCTCACACACTGCAACTAGAGTAGCCCCTGCTCACCACAGCTAGAGAAAGCCCAAGCACAGCAATGAAGACCCAGCACAGCCAAAAAATAATAAATACATAAACATAATAAGGACTCAAATTCATGAAAGCAAGACCCCATGTACAATGTCACATGACAACTGCCTTTAGAATGATGTAGAAATGCTTATGAGAATTCAGAGATAGGAAAAACTAAGTTGGTGGGGAGGTTCAGGCAGGTGATAGAGAGGTCAAATTATACAACACCTGGAATTTGTATAGTACGACAGAAGAACCCAGGAGAAATACAGAAGTTACATTCAAAAAATTAAGGAGAGGCTAGCTGTGCTAAATCCAGAGATGGAGTATAAATTGGATGCTAAGAGTGGAAACTGGAGAAGGCAATGACACCCCACTCCAGTACTCTTGCCTGGAAAATCCCATGGATGGAGGAGCCTGGTAGGCTGCAGTCCATGGGGTCACTAAGGGTTGGACATGACTGAGCGACTTCACTTTCACTTTTCACTTTCATGCATTGGAGAAGGAAATGGCAACCCACTCCAGTGTTCTTGCCTGGAGAATCCCAGGGACAGGGGAGCCTGGTGGGCTGCCATCTAGGGGTCACAGAGAGTCGGACATGACTGAAGCGACTTGGCAGCAGCAGCAGCAAGAGTGGAAACACCAGTTGGAGAGATTACACAGTCTTTTTAAGAACACAGAAAAGTTAGGATTTTATTCTGCAGCAATAAAACTCTCAGCCAGGCTAGGATTAAGAAGACCTGGGTACAACTTGAACCAATTTATTGAACCACACTTTCTTTATCTGCATTAAGTTGAACTAGAAATCAGCCTAGGGCATTGTCTTGTTGACTATGAGAAACAGTTCTTAGAGTAAAAAAATATTAATTTGTTACTTGAATGATTATAATTGTACTTTTCAAGAGCCACTGAAAAGTAAAAAGCTGTTATGAATTTAACAATGCTTTTAATCTATTTCTAATCTAGTGTCCAAAATAGCATCCATACATTCATTTTTAAAAACAACTCCAATAGGTATAAGACTTACCACATTATGTTTTCATTTCCCTATTAGTAATGAAACTAGGCATCCTTTTGTATTTACAGATCTTTTTAAGCCTTCTATAAAATGCCTGTTCAGGTCTTCTGCCTGTTTCTCTATGATTGACTTGACAGATATTTTGTATATTCTGCATACATAATTCTTTTCCATTTTTTCCCTTTGCAAATGTTTTTCTTAGCTTTTTGATTGCTACTTTCTTCATGGTGTTTTTATAATGAAAAGAAATTCTTCATTTTAATGAAGTTAAATTTATTATTCATTTCTTTAATGATGTGAATATTTCCTTAAGTAATCCTTCCCTATCCCAGGGTCATACAGGAATTCTATATTTTCTACATAAGATTTTCAAGTTTATCCTTCACACTTATATCTACCTGGCCTGTGTTTATTATCATGTGGAAAGGGTATACAAGCTGATTTTTCCACATGGATAATTATCCTATATACGTTTTGAATATTCTATCTTTCTCCCACTGATTAGCAAAGCCATCTATGTCTTTTAAGAAAAAAATCTTCCCTGTTCGCATAGATGTGTTTCAGCACTTTCTTTTCTATTGCATAGTTATTTAAATTTCTGCCAATGCCACAGTTTTAATTATTATATCTTTGTAATAAATTGTGGCACCTATGAAGAAAAACAGCTTAACATCTTCAAGTTCCATTAAACGTTATTTAAAATGCACAAATATTTAGAAACACATAATATTCAACTAATAAACATGATACACAGCTTCTCTCAACTTAAACATTGGCAGAGGGGATGTGGAAGTGAATCAAATTACTTAATCTGAACATAAAATCACTTATAACTGGAAAATGATTTTAGCCTTTGGACTTACATTCTGAGTATGCTTCTGCCACCCGCATGATAGAAAGAGAAAAAGCAAGTGCCAGATTACTGGAATATATCTCAGCCACCTAGAGAAAAGACAACCCAAATAATCACTCTAAACCAAAATGAAGTGTATCACCTTTGGAGACAAGAAAATTCTTCATTCCCTATCTCATAAGAGTGATCAGTTCAATAAGTGGTGAGAAAAGTTTGAAATAACTGACATCTCAAAAATGATTCTTTCAACAACAAAAAAACCAAGCTGCCCAAGGATAAACACAGATCGAGTTGCTAAAGATACAAATATGCATGAGTTCCTTTTGACCATGTCATTTACAAGGCAATGTATGAAAGATATTATTTGAAAACAAAATCTGAATTAGGCTCTGGTTTACTCTAATATACATCATACTCTTTCAGTCCTTCTGGTGTACATTTCTTTTCAATTAATATGCCACTCCATGCATTCATGTGCCACATTTTTTTCTACAGATTACACAATGAAAGGAATCATAGTTGAACACATAATTCTCCTTGAATAATCAAGCTTATTTGAAAAGTCAGTTCTGATATCTGCAGCTGGGCTGTAAAGGCATCACTGGGCTCACAGATACAAGAGTGTAAATGTCAGCAGGAGAACACTTGGAAATGGGTAACATCTTCCCTTCACAGCAGCGCACTTGGTTAAATGGAATGTTGTGCTCTAAACTAAATTACTTCAAGTCTATTTGTGAAACTCAGTTGGATAATGTTTCTTATATCAACAACGGCTGGAGATAAATCTGCCAAAACCAGCACGGTGATTTGTATTTTTAGTTACGTAAAATTTTTAGACCCAGAAACGGAATCCAAGAAAAATACAGTATTTTAGACTCCAAATTTCCTAGATGCTTTATTGAATACATCATAATGTTTAATAGTTATATTTACTATGGGTCTCTTGGTAGCACAGAAATTATGCTCATTTATCTGAACTGCCCCCCAGTGACCAAACTTATTTCCAGGGTATTTCTGCTGCTACTGAGTGGAAATTGGTAGCAAGGGAATTTAAATAAGTTGCCAAAATTCTTCAATATTAAAGACAACAAATAAGGCACAGCAAGGCCTTCTTCAAGGGATTAAGACTTCAACACCCTTAGAAACAGAGGAAATGCCTTTCTAACATTTTCACATGTTTGAGAGGAGGGCAGAGTTGAAGAGTCAGTGAGCTACAAATGAGACAAAGCACCACCATGCTTCCCCTATGGGGAGGTAGAGATTTAAGGATACAAATTTGAAAAACACTCAAAGAATATTTTTTTTTTTTCCGTTTAAAGGATGAAGGAAGTATGCAAACTTGTGGCAGGGAGAACCGAGGTCTAAAGAATGCCAAATGCCTATGGTGTATTATGGACCAGACCATTCTCCTCAGATAATTGTTTTAAAACCTCAGTCCATTAGCCTCCAGTATATTATCTCAGGGTTCCCATCATCCATACCCAACCGTCCATCTCTAAAGCAACTTCAGAGGACTTCCCTAGTGATATAATGGCTAAGACTCAGTGGTTCCAATGTAGGAGGCCTGGGTTCAATCCCTGATCAGGGAACTAAAATCCCACACGCCACAACTAAAGATTCCACATGTCACAACTAAGACGCAGCACAGTCAAAAAATTATTTAAAAACTGATAATATTAAAGCAACTTCATTAGAGAACCTCAAGTGCTATTCAGAGAGAACAGAAAACCCCACACCACTATAAGCAATATTTAAAGCAGGAGTTGTACACATTTAGGAAGCAACTATCTGTTCAGGTCCTTAAATAATAGGAGAAAATTCTCTGCTTGGTATAAGTGATTCTGTAAGCATAGCATTTGACTTGTTGGATGGAAAGACACAGATATGAGTGCATGGGCTTCTTCTCACATCCCTCCTTCCTGTGAGAGATGGTGGGTTTGTTTGCTGGTTCAGCACCTGTTCTAACCTTCCAGCCCAGCAAAGCAGGCAAGCTGGAAAACTGTACTTCCCAATCTCCTTGCAGCTAGCATTCTGCATGTTATTCAACTGCCACCAATCAGGTATTCTTGAGCAAGACCTTGATTCAGAGCTGAGTCACTCTGAAAGGAAAGCACTCACCTGGGATGGATTTACATGAAGCAAAGAAAGCAAGATGCAGGACACCTATTTTTGCTGCACAGAGGCTGGCCGAGTCAGCACGTTCTGTGTCAATAACCGTGGTGGCAGCTGCCTGAGTAGCAGCTTTATGCCCTCAGCAGAGGCAGCAGCTCCTTTAGTAGCCAGCCTGGTCCTACGCTGTGGTTCCGGACGTAGTTCAGTCAGAGCTTGTGTGCATGCTAAGTCTCTTCAGTCATGTCTGATCCTCTGCAACACTATGGGCTGTAGCCCGCCAGGCTCCCTGTCCATGGGATTCTCCAGGCAAGAGTACTGGAATGGGTTGCCATGCCCTCCTCCAGGGGATCTTCTCGACCCAGGGATGAAACCTGGGTCTCCTGCACTGCATGAGGATTCTTTACCACTAGTGCTACCTGGGGAGCCCCTCAGTCAGGGCATGTTTCTTCAGACTTTTCAATGAAATGTTGAGCTCTTTATTCACTTCTCTAAGTAAATACTCTTCTGGCTAGAAAAGTCACAGTGGATTTTGATATGTGTTTATCAGAACTGTAACTAACATATCTTAAAAATCTATAAAATATTTTAAACAGAAAACAATCACTGAATGAAATCATCCATTAACATTCTGAAAATGAGTAGTGAATTAAAAATCATGTCCCTTGCTTTAACAAATGGTTTACTAGCTATGTAAAAATATCTGTAAGTCAAAGAGACTTTGCCTGAGACACTTGTATTTTAGAAAACAAGCTGTGTTTAAATTACAAGCAAATTATATCCCTAAATTAATTTGCAGTGGAGTGACTGTGACCTTGGTTGTATTTGTATAGAACATCACTGTTCTAAGTGGTGACTGAATTTCTAAGTCATCTCAAAAGCATTACATAAGCTTTACCGGAGCAGAAATGCCACAAAATTGCCATTAAAAAAAAACAAAAGTATCATATTATGAAACCAGTGATTATACAAAACAGAAACAAATTAAGTAAAAAAAATTGAATTTAGAGTGAATGTTGGTTTTTGAGGGAACAAATGAGTTTCACTATATGAAGAAAACTTAGAAATTGTCATTGAGCATTCCAACAGACTATTAGAAGTGATGATGTTGATTCATTTATATATATACTATTTCCTCAGAAAAGTATGACATATCTTTTATAAGACATACTTGTACCACTAATATTATGCACAGCTTTTCAGCTGTAATTGGTGACATTGTGAGGACTCACAACCACAATAGAGAAGAAAAGGCCATAGAGATAAAAGAGAGGAAACTTTATCTTAAGAAACTGTTGATTAAAAACCACAATGAGGTACTATCTCATGCCAGTCAGAATGGCTGCTATCCAAAAGTCTACAAACAATAAATGCTGGAGAGGGTGTGGAGAAAAGGGAACCATCTTACACTGTTGGTGGGAATGCAAACTAGTACAGCCACTGTGGAGAACAGTGTGGAGATTCCTTAAAAAACTGGAAATAGAACTGCCTTATGAACCACCAATCCCACTGCTGGGCATACACACCAAGGAAACCAGAATTGAAAGAGACACATGTACCCCAGTGTTCATCACAGCACTGTTTACAATAGCCAGGACATGGAAGCAACCTAGATGTCCATTAGCAGACAAATGGATAAGAAAGTTGTAGTACCTATACACAATGGAGTATTACTCAACCATTAAAAAGAAAGCATTTGAGTCAGTTCAATAAGGTGGATGAAACTGGAGCCTATTATACAGAGTGAAGTAAGTCAGAAAAACACCAATATAGTATATTAATGCATATATATGGAATTTAGAAATATGGTAACAATGACCCTATAAGTGAAACAGCAAGAGACACAGATATAAAGAACACACTTTTGGACTCTGTGGGGGATGGTGAGAGTGGGATGATTTGAGAGAATAGCATTGAAACATTTATATTACCATATGTGAAACAGAGGACCAGTCCAAGTTCAATGCATGAGGCAGGGCACCCAAAGCTGGTGCACTGGGACAACCCAGAGGGATGGGATGAGGA
>SJXQ01003319.1:114727-157623 GCA_006408695.1 Aepyceros melampus | reverse complement strand
GTGAGAAGGGGGGCGGGGGAGAGAGGAACACTTGTACACCCGTGACTGATTCATGTCAATGTGTGGCAAAACCACAATATTGTAAAGTAATTAGCCTCCAATTAAAAGAAACTGTGGATTCAAAGAAAAATGAGGATATTTATGTCAATGTGCATTAAAGGGTTAACTCAGTAGGCTTGAGATGCCTCAGTCCCTTTACATTCCAAAGAAAGAATTGGCCCTTAATCAGTTCCTGGGGAAATAGTCCCTAAATTCTTGAAATATGCCATCTGATAAGATTCTTTTTATACCTGAGACTTTGAATTACATCAGATAGTTTAAGCAAATGAGCTGTAAGATGAATGTCTATTTTTGTCCTCCAGGACCCCTGGGACATGCTGTCTTGTTACAGGGAAGAGTCAGTTTTGGTAGGTTGGATCTGTTTCTTTGATGTTAACCTTGACTTTTGTTGTTTTTGTTATTATAATCACACCTAATGGCCTACCTCAAGGAACCCTGACCCTCTGCCTGAACTTAAAACAAACTGCCTTTGTTTGGGACCCTGTTGCTTTGGGGTGGAGTTAACTGAAGACAGATTGTCCAAGAGAATAGCACAGGCTCATTGTTTCCACAGATACAGAAAGAAAATTATTTGTCTATTCACATGGCCTTAGACTATTACCCATAGATGACTTATTTATCACAAAGGGATAATCTAGGTCAATAATGGAGAGCTCAGGTGATCATTACCTTAAGAAGCGATCAAGCTCAGCTCCACCAATAGTGAAAAGACATGAGAGGCTGACATGTAGAATTTAGACACACAAATCACATTAACACACACATACACCTGTTATTTAAATCTATATATTTGCAATTCAATTATTTGTAACATGAAAAATTGGATTTAGTGTAGAAAAATGTGGGAATTTTGAAAGGATGATTGCATGTATCATATTCTTGTATATAAACACAATTGAGTTTCTGAAATAGAATGACAGTGTGTATAAAATAAATCTTTTTCATTGTATAGACCCAAAGAACATAAAGTCTTGGTACTTAATGAAAATCTGGATGTTAGTATCACTGGGAAATTAACATCCAAATAGCTCTCTCTTTTGGTGGGATACCATGCTGGTAATTGTTGTTGCAATGTGAATGAGATAGATTCAAAGAAACAAAACAGCCTAACCCATATTCTTGAGAAACAGATTCTTATTGGAAAGATCAAGGCTGTGATTTTCCTTTCCACAAACATCTCTGAAATTCTCCTACTAAAAGATCACTGGAATCCTGGAATAAGCCAAACAAAAGGGTTATGTAAAGTCTCCTTTGAAAGACTAAACTATTCACTTTTCAATCTCCAGTGTCCAAGGACCTAATAAAATACTCCAGAGAAACAGCATGAGAATTGAAATGCTGTTATCTTTGGAGGGTCTACTGGAAATGTTGTTGACAACTGGGAGAGAGGAAAGAGCACTGGGCTAGGAGTCTTCAACCGTGGACCAGGTTCCAGCTCTGAAGTGTGCTGGGTATCCCTAGGGACTATCAGCTAGCATCTCTGAGCATTAGTTTTCATTACATAATGACATCCACAATAACACTGAGGACTGCTTTTAAAAATAAAATGACTGAAAAAAACATGAAAATATTTTTCAATTCAGCAATCTGCAAATATTAGAGAGTTGAAGGCGACTTTGGGTGTTGATTTCCAGACACACTCCCCACACCTATCTCTTTTCCCTTTTCTTCCCAGTTTCTACCTCTTTTCACTCAGAGTAGAAAGTTTGAAGGGCTTGTGTGTGCACGCCCAGTCATTTCAGTCATGTTGACTCTTTGCGACTCTGTGAACCATAGCCCACAAGGCTCCACAGTCCATGGGATTTCCCAGGCAAGAATACTGGAGTGGGTTGCCATGCCCTCCTCAAGGGGATCTTCCCAACGCAGAGATCAAACCACATCTCCGGCACCTCCCGCATTGTGGGCAGAATCTTTACCACTGAGCCACCAGGGAAGCCTTTCAAGGGCTCCTACTAATATTTATTAGATCAGGATTTCATTAGGGAAATTCTGGAGGTTCCAGTGGGAAAAAATAGGCCTAAGTCTCCCGCATTAAACATGACTTTGGCAGAAACAAAATACACATCTATACTAAATTCAACTGCTTGAACAAGGAACTACTTTGTTCTGTCAGGTTGCAAGGACCATCTTACACACTAGGTGCTCTCAAACAGGTCAGGAAATCATGTTATGAAAAGCTTCTTAAAATGATGAGGCATATTCTTCTAAGTTTTTAGGGAAAAAACATACACTTTACCAAGCTGTCATTATTTTATAGGGGTCCTTGAATATTAAGGAAAAATATAGCTCTCTAGCCAAATGCTCCTCGGTCCAAGAGATTACTGGATAAAACCTATCCAAAAAAAAAAACTCTCAAAGCAGATAAAAATCAAAGCCACTGGCCAAAGATAAGAAAATGTTAGAAGTGTGTGTATGGCCATTCTTACTGGGGTAGCAGGTCTGTGATGACGGAAAGAGTATTGAACAACGAGTCAGTTCCCTGGGGTTCTGCCAAGTCTTGGTTATGAACTCACTTGACTTTAGACAAATGGCTTGACTTTTCAGAGCCCCAGTTTTCTCTGAGTAAGTTAAATGCATGTAAAGTCTTTCTCAACAGCAACATTCCATGGTTATCATTTTTTAATCACTTACTCTAACCCAAATTTTGTTTATAATTCTGCCTTTTCTAAAACTGGAAAATTGTGAGTTGGTCCTACAATATAATTATTTCCAATCTACTTGACTGAAATGGATTTTAACAACAGAATGAAATGCTTTTATGCCTAACCCTTGACATGAAGTGCAGTAAAAATTTCTCATCACACTACCCATGAGCCAAGCACATACTGAGTTTACCCCTCAAAATGCATTTATCACTGAATACTAATTTCACCATTCAAAAGAAAATACCATGAATTGAAATTACAAATAAATGTATTTTTCCAACTGCAGGATAACCTCTGAAATGCCACCTTTATGACTTTGTTGTAGATTAATTTATCTTCTCTAAAACCAGTATGTCTCTGATGCACGTGTCTTAATTGCCATGGTGCCTTTCCTCTGCTTCAGCCTATCAATACTGCACTCTCAGCTCTGCCTCATCTCCCCAGCCTGCAGACAAACTGAAGGGAAAACAAGAGGACTTGATTTCTGTATCTAACCTCTCAAAAGCTCTATTTATTCTTCTCTAAATATGGCATTATTAATGCCTGCAGCACACATTATGTCAAATAAAGTCAAACATGTTTTCCCTTTTCAATATTTTAGCAAACAATTCATTCAACACTGATTAAAAAAAAGTACACATGGTCTGTTCCTTGATAGCTAGATTTTTTCATCAGTTTCTGCCCATTTTCTAAAGAGGAGAATGTTCATCCAGTGCACAGAACCATTTGTTAAATGTGATTTGACAAAAATGTTTCAAACCCCTCCCACATGGTCTAGTTCCAAACATTGTACTAAACTCTGAGATGTAAAGATGAAAACAAAACTAAGATGTTATCCCTATTTTCACAATGTTTACATTTAGTGGGGGTGAGGGGGGCAGACACACAAGTAAAAATGACTAAACTCATATATATATGCATATATCATTCATTCATTATAATAAGTGCTACAATAACATGTTCAAAATACTGTGGCAACACCAAAGATGGGACAGGTACTAATTTCTGCCTGGGGATTCCAGGGAAGTTTCACAAGGAAGGTGACATTTGAGGAGTGAAGTTACCCAGTCAGAGAAGGAAGAAAAAGAAACTAATGGAAGAGGAATCAGCATGAGTAAAACCACAGAGGGCAGCAAGTAGAATGGGGATAACTAATATCATCAGAGTGAAAAATTCACAGGCGAAATAACAAGAGGTGACTGAGTTGTTAAATGCCATGCAAAGGATCTTAAACACTGTCTTGTAGAAAATGTATAATGAACAAAGGTTTTAGCCATTGTTGAATGAACAAATTTCTATTTGTTTTGAAATAACTTTGATGATAATATTGTTGATGAACTATAGACGGATAAACTGAAGATTAGATTTAAATGAGGAGACAAGGAGATGGCCTTTCGGGGAAAGCTAGGTATAGAGAAACAAGATTCTAGAGACATTTAAGAGGTAGACTGCATTGTACTTGGTGGTCAGATGAGTAGAGAAATGAATATGGGAGGAAATAGAAAGAGGGAAGAGTCAGAATCGATTCCAAGAGATATAGCTTGGATATGTCTCCTCAAGAAAGTGGGGAGAAAGGCACAAATAAACAAATGCCACTACATTAAGCTACAAAGCTTTTGCATACCAAAGGAAACTGTCAACAAAATTAAAAAGCTGCCTACTGAATGGGAGAAGATAGTGCAAATATCTGATAAAAGGTTAATATACAAAATATACAAAGAACCCATACGAGTCAACATCCAAATACTAAATAACTCAAAGAAAAAATGGGCAGAGGACATGCATAGTCATCTTTCCAAAGACACACAAAAGGCCAACAGGCACATGAAAAGAAGCTAATCATCATTAATCATCAGGGAAATACAAATCAAAACCTCAAGGAGCTATCACCTCATGCTTGTTAAAATGGTTATTATTAAAAAAGACAATAAATAGCAAGTGTTGACAAGGATGGAGAAAAGGGAACAGTTGTGCACTGTTGATGGCAATGCAAATCGGTACAGCCACTATGGAAAACTATATGGAGGTTCCTCAAAAAATTAAAAGTAAAGTTACCATATGATCTAGCAATTCCACTCCTGGATATTTATCTGAAGTAAACAAAAACATTAATTTGAAAAGATATGCACTACTAAGTTCATTGCAGCAATATTTACAGTGGCCAAAATACAGAAGCAACCCAAGTGCCCATCAAGAGATGAATGGATAAAAAAAGATATGGTACATATTGTCTATAATGGAATATTGGCCACAAAAAAGAACAAAATCTTGCCATTTGTGAAAACATCAATGTACCTAGATGGTACTGTGCTAGGTGAAACAAGTCAGAGAGAGAAAGACAGATACTGTACAATTTCACTTACATGTGGAATCTAAAAAACAAACAAATGAACTAGTATAACGAACATAGTTATACATACAGAGAACAAACAGGCAGTTGCTGAAGAGGAGGAGGTAAAAAGAAATAGATAAGAGAGATTAAGAGGTACAAGCTTGCAGTTGCAAAATAAAGATGTCTTAAATATGAAATGTACAGTCTTGGTAACATAGTCAATAACTATTTAATATCTTTATATGGTTATGAATCATAATTAGAATTATTATGGTGATAGTTTTGAAATGTACAGAAATATCAAATCACTCTGTTGTATAACAGGACCTAACATTGTGCTGCTGCTGCTGCTAAGTCACTTCAGTCGTGTCTGACTCTGTGGACCCCACAGACGGCAGCCCACCAGACTCCACCATCCCTGGGATTCTCCAGGCAAGAACACTGGAGTGGGTTGCCATTTCCTTCTCCATTGTACTATAGGTCAATTATACTTCAAAAACAAACAAACTCATAGGAAAAAGAGATAGATTTGAGGTTACCAGATGCAGGGATGGGGGGAAAGGGAAGGGTGAGCAAAAGGTACAAACTTCCAGTTATAAATAAGCACTAGGTGTGTAATGTACAACATGTTAAATATATTAAGACTGTTTAACATGTTATACATGAAACTAAGAAAATAAATCTTAAGAGTTTTATCACAAGGAAAACTTTCATAATTGTTTAAATATAATTCTGTACCTACATGAGATAGTCAGTTCAGTTCAGTAGCTCAGTCATGTCCAACTCTTTGCAACACCATCAACTGCAGCACGCCAGGCTTCCCTGTCCATCACCAACTCCCAAAGCTTGCTCAAACTCATGTCCATCAAGTCAGTGATGCCATTCAACCAACTCATCCCATCATCCCCTTCTCCTCCTGCCTTCAAACTTTCCCAGCATCAGAGTCTTTACCAGTGTGTCAGTTCTTCGCATCAGGTGGCTATTAGAGTTTCAGTTTCAGCATCAATCCTTCCAATGAATATTCAGGACTGATTTCCTTTAGGGTTGACTGGTTGGATCTCCTTTCAGTCCAAGGGACTGATGTTACTGATACTTTCCCAACAATCTTGATTCCAGCTAGTGCTTCATCTAGCATTTTGCCTGATAAACTCTGCATGTAAGTTACATAAGCAGGGTGACAGTATACAACCCTGATGTACTCCTTTACTGATTTGAAACCAGTCTGTTGTTCCATGTCCAGTTCTAACTGTTGCTTCTTGACGTGCATACAGATTTCTTAGGAGGCATGCAAAATGGTCCGGTATTCCCATCTCTTGAAGAATTTTCCATAGTTTGTTGTGATCCACACAGTCAAAGGCTTTGGCATAGTCTATTAAGCAGAAGTAGATGCTTTTCTGGAACTCTCTTCCATTTCAATGATCCAACGGATATTGGCAATTTGATATGAGATAGTAGATGTTCACTAAACTTACTATGATAATCTTTTCATGATGCATGTAGGTTAAATTATTGCATTATACACCTCAAACTTACATGATGCTGCAAGTAAGTATATGTCAATAAACTGGAAGAAATAAAGATCTAGCCCAGAGAAAAAAAGGGAAAGGAATAATGCTAATGAAAGAAGAAATGTGGAGGTCCATACCAGACACAAAATAGAAGAGGTTTTCAACACATCCAAGTGAAACATTCAGTTGTTTGTAAGAAAAATGTAAATACGCTCAAGTGAGAAGATGCCAGAGAGAATAAAAGGTCTGAGACTCATGGGTGCCTAAGTGAGAGCAGAGATCATCATGGTAGACGTGATAACCTAGGGCAAGTTTATACAGGAAGAAAAGAATAGAAATAACGACAGGGCCCTGGGGAGTACCTACAGGCAGGGACAGAGAGAAGAGGGAGCTAACAAAGGAAGAAAAGAGGTGGGAGAGTTGGAGTAGACCTAGGAGCCATTGCAGGAAAGGGGAGAAAACAGAATAAATCCAAAGACACAAGAGCCAGGAAAACTCATTCCAGGAAGTAGTGAGAACACCGTGTGTGGATGACTATTAACCAAGAAAGTACCGGAAACACATATCAAAGGGAAAAACAGAGTGCTGTGCCCATCCAGCAAGTCACAAGCCAGAACTAATTCTTGGGAAGCAGGGTCAGCCAAAAATGACCAGGTACCATGGAGGGAGCCCCGACTGGTCACAGAGAGGATTCAGGAAAGACTTTCTGAAGAGGTGATGATGGAGCTGAGATCTGCTGGAGAAATGAGAGTTACCTGAGTGAGAAGGAAATGAAACAATATTACAAAAAAAGGGACCATCAGGTGAAACTTCTCTATGGCAAGAGGGACAAGGGCCTGGAAGACAGTTAATGAGATTTGAGCGCTGAGCCTGAAAGGAAAAACAAGCATATGAAGTTGGGAGGTGGCAGAGGACCAGACCAGGAAGGATCCCCCCCACTGAGAACAGTAATGAGACACCACTGAATAGTTTCAGGTGGGGACAGGATACCATCAAATTTTTCATTCTGAAATGATCCAGTCAAGGGATTTGGGGCTTCCAAGGTGGTGCTAGTGGTAAAGAACCTACCTGCCAATGCAGAAGAAGTAAGAGACATGGGTTCAATCCCTAGGTCAGGAAGATTCCCTGAGGAGGGCATGGCAACCCACTCCAGTATTCTTGCTTAGAGAATCCCACAGACAGAGGAGCCTGGTGGGCTATAGTCCATGGGGTCACACAGAGTTAGACATGAAGCAACTTAGCATGCAGTACGCAGTCAGGGGGTTTAGTGGGTAAGTGTAGGAGAGAATACAAGCAGAAGTAACGTGATTTTCCAAAATGTCAAAGCACTAAGAGTGATTCATCCTAAAAAATAGCTTTGAGGCTTATTTGTTCAGGATTCATACCTGCTCAATGAAAAACAGTAGGAAGGAATTTTACCTGCCCGTCTATTTATCACAGGAGATGGAGTCTCGTTTGGCAATAGAGCAACACCTGTTTGAGATGTAGAGGTAAATCACTGGTATTAGGAATTATCAGTTTTCTGAAGGACTAGGAAATTATGCCCTTGCTTCTTTTGGAATAAATACCAACGTAAACGGAAAATGGAAAGGATCCTTCATAATCTGGCTCTGCCTACTTCTCCAGCCTCACTGCCCCCTCCTCCCCCTTTACCTTAGGCTGCAGCCCCTCTAAGCCACTTGTGGTTGCCCAGTCACATCAGTTTCTCTCATTTTTCGATCTTTGTCCCAGCATTTGCTCTACTGGAGTAATGGTTATATATCCATCCTTCTGTCCAGAAGATGCTTCTCCCAGGAAGTCTTTTCTAAACCCCACAACACTGAAGTAAACAGATATCCTATCCAGATGTCCACGTGCACAGGCCACGCTGCTTGTTTCCAATCTGGAGGTTTGCCTGATCTACCTCACAGCTGTCATTCAACTGGCTGCTACCAGGAAAGCAGAGGAAATATGAGAGCTTGTGGCCAAGAGCTTCCCTGGGGGCTCAGTCGGTAAAGAATCTGCTCGCAATGTGGGAGACGTGGGTTCGATCCCTGGATTGGGACGATCCTCTAGAGTAGGAAACAGCAACCCACTCCAGTATTCTTGCCTGGCCACCAGGGGGGTCTCAAAGAGTCGGACACAACTGAGCGACTTAGCACAGCACAACAGAGGTCCTCATGGGGGAAAAGAAAATAGTCAGAAACCAAGCAGATCAGGAACAAGTCAGGGAGTTCAATCTATTATTCTGTTGCTCAGAGAAATTATAAGGGATTATGTTGTGAACATAACGCTCATCTATTTTTTAAAAACTCTTTGAAGTAAGAATAACACAGCGGGAGACCATCACCAAGCCTCTTCCAACATCCAACAAGAGGAGTCACTAGAAATCTTTCTCATTCCTCTTAAAAAAAAAAAAAAAAGATTTGCAAAATAGAAGTCCATTTTGTCACAAAATTGAAGTTCAGACATTTCAAGGAGTCTGAAATAATTTACAAAACAAAGAAAGGGATTTTTTGTTTCCAGGCATTTCCGTGAGGGTTGCCTGAAGGAAACAAAGACTATGGAGGGAATGAATTGTTTCCTCTTCTCTAATAGGCATAGAGTTCGGGGTATAGCCCTGTGGGGGATTTTTTGATACTGAGTTGGACTGTGGCTTTTCCTGTCACTTCTCCTGTAATGTAATTATATTTGCTCTATTTGCTTGCCATATCACACAACCACACAGACCAGGGACCAACACAAACAATAGTATTATCATTTTCAACAGATGCTTACATTTATTTGAAGAAACTGGGAAAGATAGTGAAGTCAGGTTACTGAGCAATTCATAGTAATGTGACCATGCAATTTATCAAAAGAGACGCAAACTGCCAGCAATACTGAAAAACCAGTTTCAGGACTTGGAGGATCTTACTAAAGTTACAGAGAAGTTCAAACAACCGAAGTCCCCAGTGACTGCCATGTAAGCTCAATGGTTGGCCCAACTGGTATCATTTTCGCCCTGCACTGGAACTTAAGCAACTCTGAGCTGAAAAAGCCCATAATTTAACATGTAGGGCAAATTGCTAAAGCACTTAACCAGTGAGGTACTAATCTTCCTTTCCTATGTGAACTCAAACTGACTCCTGACAGCAAAATCAATTGAAGAGATTTACCCTAGGGATAGCTTCTAAAGAGCAGTGTAATCAGGAGATAAGGAAATTGATGGACAGTGTGTTATCACAGTTCTCTGCCAACACGCCACCAGCTACCAAAGGCTTCCTACAGCCCTGAGCCTACAATTGTGTCAGAGATCCTCTCAAGCAGATCTCATTGAACTCAAGGTATCTTGGGGTCAAGAAACCTTTTCCCATATTGATTTCATCTCCTCACGTGAAACACTTGAGGTCGAGCAAACTCATCACATTGGTTTTTGGGGACAGCAACAGAATTATTTTAAAGAAAAAAAAAACACTCTGCTTTTTCATATTTTACAGAATGCTTTGAGCTACAGGTCAACATGTTTGACAGTTGCCAAATTTCCATGTGCCTTATGGCTTCTTAAACTGTCTGCTTTGAAGTCAACAGGGTTCCATAAATCCAGTATTTTAATCTTGTGAGTTTTCCATTACAAGCAAATAACCATCTGATGCTTAAATTGATGAAAAGATGCTTATGGCCTCATTGCCCCATTGCAACATGTTATGTCTTGAGCCCCCACCTCCATCCCTATAGCAGAGAGTGCATATCTCAAATGTGAATGACCACTCTATAGCTTACTAACCATGTATACTTGAACAAGTATTAAACCTCCTGGACTGTTTCCTTACCTGCATCTTTTATCACCTTCCTCCAAGGGCTGTTATGAGAAGTGAATGAGATAACGTAGATAAAGTACCCAGCACAGGCCATGACACAAAATAATATAAACACTGCTTTCCTTTATTTTTTTCTTAGTACTAATGTTTGGTCTGAGTGTTGAATAAATTTAAATCTCCTGTCTAAATATCAGAACATACTTGGAGTACTGCCAGGAAAGGACACTCATCCCATAGAGGAAATTCCCATTATTTCCTCTCTGCATATTCTTTAAGTTATGAACTGAACTGATATTCTTTAAGTGACCAATCTACTATATAAATTCTCCCAAATGATGTCTCTAACTTTGTTACCACATAGGCCTGCTTATAGGCTTCCCTAGTAGCTCAGCTAGTAAAGAATCTGCCTGCAATGCAGGAGACCCTGGTTCAATTCCTGGGTCCCCCTGGAGAAGGGATAGGCTACTCACTCCAGTATTCTTAGGCTTCCCCTGTGGCTCAGATGGTAAAGAATCTGCCTGCAATGTGGGAGACCTGGGTTCAATCCCTGGATTGGGAAGATCTCCTGGAGGAGGACGTGGCTATCCATTTCAGTATTCTTGCCTGCAGAATCCCCTTGGACAGAGGAGCCTGGCAGGCTACAGTCCATGGAGTCACAAAGAGTTGGACACGATTGAGTGACAAAGCATAGCAAACGCCTGCTTATCTCTACTTGTGTTTGCCACTGTCACCCTTCCATAAGCCAAATGGTTTTCAAAGTAAATACATTTTACACATAAAAGGACTTTAATTGTGGTGGTTCTGTATAGAGTTGTACTGCAGCTATTTTGTAAACTGATAAATGAATAAAGACTGAGTTTTCACTGAAAGTTCTTTAGCTAGCCAAATGTAATAACCTAGGAGAGGAAGAGCCAGAATTTCACTGGATCTTATGGAGGGTCTGTCATCAAATTCCTGCCAATCAAATGTCAAAGAGCCTTTCCATCAGACCAGAACGAGCAACTGGGAAGAGACAGGTGATCTGGATATCTGTGCCATGAAAGCAGCATAAGTTTAAAGGAGGAAGGGGTTTTCCAGGAAGACAGAACAGCAGCCAGAAGCCACTTGAATGTCAATTAGGCGGAAAGTTAGGAATAAAGAAAGCTAAGCAAGATCTCTATTAAGTGGCACCATCCCTTTAGGGTTAAAACAAAATTATCTTGGATGGGATTACTAGAAAATTAGCCTCTTTGAAGTCAAGCAAGCTGAAAACATCTTCATGGAATGTTAAAAATTCAGGCATGAAAAAAGGCTTTAAGTGTTACCTAATCATCCAAAGCTTAGATGCCTGTTATAACATCCCAAGAAAGGATGCATCTATTCTGAAACACCTCCAGTGACTTAAAAAATAAATCATACACGTACCAACTTTAGATGGCTGTGACCATTGGAAACTTCTTCCATATCTCAAGTCAAAAATCTCTCTCCTTGGAAGCTCTTGGTTAAAATACTAACATTCAAGTCTTCACAGAAAGTCTAATTATATGTTCACATGTGGAACGCAAGTCAAAGTGTTACTTGCTCAGTCATTTCCAATTTTTTGTGACCCTGTAGACTGTAGCCCACCAAGCTCCCCTGTCCATGGGATTCTCTAGGCAAGAATACTGGAGTGGGTTGCCATTCCCTTCTCCAGGAGATCTTCCCCACCCAGGGATGCCAACACTCCAAATATCAGGAAAGGGTTATCACATTACACAAGTTGCCTCTTTCCCAGAATATTTATTCTAATTTCGTTCACTAACATGAACGTTACATGACGTGGCTTAACCACGTTGATTACTCTCTCTTATGTCTCTTGGCTATTTCATCTATCTAAATCCTCTTAAACTGACTAGAAGGAACAAAGTTATAGCCACTCTCTTTCTAGGCATCTACGTGTATTCCTACAACCTCAGATCACATCTCATTTTTCTTTGAAAGCCTCACCACATCCTACGTCAATTGTGTACTGACAGCCAACAGAAACCATCTCTCTCTAGAGTAGATTTGGAAATTAATAAAGGACCATATATTAAGACCTGCTAAATTTTACCCCATTACATTCAGTCTACCTTCCAGATAATAAATATTATCTGGTTAGTGATTCTTTTATCCACAACAAGGATGAAAAAACTTTCCATATCTTCTTCAAAGTCATTGGTAAAAAATATCTGAAATGACAAGGCTAAAGATCCACTGGAAAAGGGATAGGCTACCCACTCCAGTAGTCTTGGGCTTTCCTGGTGGCTCAGCTGGTAAAGAATCTGCCTGCCATGTGGAAGGCCTCGGTTCAATCACGGGGTTGGGAAGATCCCCTGGAGAAGGGAAAGGCTACCCACTCCAGTATTCTGGTCTAGAGAATTCCATGGACTGTATAGTCCATGGGGTCACAAAGAGTTGGACACACTGAGTGACTTTCATTTTCAAGAATAGAAACTTCCTCCAATTGAACAGAAGTCCATTTGTCAATTGAACACTAGAATTTAATTTGCATATTTCATCTTGTCCACAAATTAAGAAGACCTTGTCACATTCCTTGATTATGTTCAGATAGACAGGATCATTTGGCAGCATTTCCTAGGCAAGAAATCCCATCAGAGAAAGAAAGTGAAGCTAGGATGTACTTGTGCCAGCCCAGTCCACACCCCAGTGGTCAGGCTTTGCTTCTGGCAGATGATGAACCTTTTAAATAAGCCACCTCTGCTGGTGTCATGGTTATGTATACAAACAAACTTTTTAAAATTTTCTGAATGAATACTGAGATATTTGTTTTTTAATTTATTTAATTGGAGGTGAATTACATTACAATATTGTAGTGGGTTTTGCCATACATTGACATGAATCAGCCATGGGTGTACATGTGTTCCCCATCTTGACCCCCCTCCCACCTCCCTCCCCATCCCATCCCTCAGGGTCATCCCAGTGCAGATATTTACAGATAAAATACATGATATCTGGCACTGTGGTAAAAATTATCAGCAAAAAAAAAAAGAGGGGGTTGTTGCAATAGATTAACAACACGTTCAGAAAATGACAATCATGGCATCCGGTCCCATCACTTCATGGGAAATAGATGGGGAAACAGTGGAAACAGTGTCAGACTTTATTTTTGGGGGCTCCAAAATCACTGCAGATGGTGACTGCAGCCATGAAACTAAAAGACGCTTACTCCTTGGAAGAAAAGTTATGACCAACCTAGATAGCATATTCAAAAGCAGAGACATTACTTTGCCGACTAAGTTCCATCTAGTCAAGGCTATGGTTTTCCCTGTGGTCATGTATGGATGTGATAGTTGGACTGTGAAGAAGGCAGAGCACTGAATAATTGATGTTTTTGAACTGTGGTGTTGGAGAAGACTCTTGAGAGTCCCTTGGACTGCAAGGAGATCCAACCAGTCCATTCTAAAGGAGATCAGTCCTGGGTGTTCTTTGGAAGGACTGATGCTAAAGCTGAAACTCCAGTACTTTGGCCACCTCATGCGAAGAGTTGACTCATTGGAAAAGACCCTGATGCTGGGAGGGATTGGGGGCAGGAGGAAAAGGGGACAACAGAGGATGAGATGGCTGGATGGCCTCTCCAACTCGATGGACGTGAATCTGAGTGAACTCCGGGAGTTGGTGATGGTCAGGGAGGCCTGGCGTGCTGCGATTCATGGGGTCACAAAGAGTCGGACATGACTGAGTGACTGAACTGAACTGAACTGAACTGATGGCTAAATATTGACAGAAATGTGTACTCTGTTTACAGAGATCATCTTTCATTTAAAAACTCTTAGGATAACTGTCAACATCTAATCTTCCATATCTTGCCCATTTCCCACAATTTCTCTGCAATAACAAATAGCAATTCAGTTAATTTGTTTGAATTTTCTGAGTACCCTAAGGTGTCAATCATTTTCTTCATAAGATTTGGATTCACCTGAACTGCTAATGCCCCCCATATTTGTATTGAGTTTGCATTTCCCCTTCTAATGTCTGACCCCTCATTTTAGTATGATGATCAAGATGATTCAAGGAAATCTACTGAGTTATACATAATACTGCATCTTCTTCCCAACTTGTTACACTGCCTCTTCCTTGATCTTTTTCTTGCTCTGAATATACTGAATAAACTCCATCTTTCTTTTATTGTCAGTGGCAGTTTCTGAAAACCTGCATACATGTGAGCATTGTGGCCCAATGTCCATTTTTATGCATGTGGATCATCCTCACATATTTTTAACTGATTTGCATATGTTTCAAAAGTCTGAGTTCACTAGAGATCTCTCTGTGCAACGACCTTAATTTCTTTTTGGAATTCCCCCTCGTTGTTATCAGATGGACCGTTTGCAATATACAGAATCAGAACTATATTTGCAACAAGTCCTCGAACTAGCTGTCACCTTCTCTTTGATATAGTGTGCCATGAAATCATGCCCACATTTTCCCTGATCTTTTTTGAAATCTGTCCTCAGAGTCTGCAGCAGATGACCGAACATGCCAGGTTTCCCCTCTGTGATTATCACAAACCCTAAGATGCCGCACGACTACCCCCAAAGATCCTGCTCCTTTCACTGCATCAAAAAATTTCTCCTAGGTGTCACAGACAGATCCAGAGGGACTGTTCTTTTAATGGCCTATCTTTCGGGAGACTTTATCAGTTTCTCAAAGAACCTCACGAGCTTGCAAGCACTCGACTTCATAGCAGGTTGAGATTTCTATCAGATTTCTTGATAACTAAAATCCCTCAATAATGACTGCATTTTGACACAAGGTCATCTTTTGGCTCTTCATCAAAAGTATATTATCTTTCTTCCATCTGGCCAGCTTGAAAAAGACTCCTCCAACAATGTAACTTATTCCCTTTTCAGTTTTCCTCAATGATAGTACACACCATTATGAGTTTCTCCACGAGTGTATGTTTCCTTGATTCACAGCTATTTCTGTAAGCTCTTATTGCAAACTGTCTGTTCCTTTTAAAGAGATGTTGTCATAATCCTTCAATTTTGATCACATCTCGATGAATTTCGATGATAATTATGAAAGTATTAAATCTCTTGCCTATGTGTTAAATCTTACTATGTCTTGTTCATCTCTCAGGTTCTGCAGAGGCATTTAAGAATTGGACACTATAATTTTGGCTTTCCAGACTATTGCTGACTATTCATGCAAATCACTAAGCACTTCCTATGGTCCCTTTTACTACCCTCATTCTCTGAAATCAGAGTCTACGCCAATGTATCTTATCATTTGTTGTCTTCTTGTTCATATTTCATTTAAATCTCAACCACATAATTTTTAACTTTTTTATTGGAGTATAGTCAATTAATAATGTTGTGATAGTTTCAGGTGAACAGCAAAGGGACTCAGTGATACTTATACATGTATCCATTCTCCCTTAAACTGCCCCCCACATCCAGGCTGCCACATAACACTGATCAGAGTTCTACGAGTTATACAGTAGGTCCCTGTTGGTTATACATTTTAAATATAGCAGTTCAGTTCAACCATATAATTTTGAGTTCTATCCTCACCCTAGCCAAAACCCCAATATTCTGAGTCTTAAGTTTATAGTTAAAAAATCTAAATTCTATTGCAGCAACACCTTCCACATTGTCATACATTCATATCAACATTTTCCTTTTTCATGTACTTATTCAACAGACATCTTAATAGGATGTGCTGTGGTAATAACTGAGGTTATACTAGCAAAAAGATAAACAATGTCCTCTCCCTTTAATGAGTGTGTTCAAGTAAGTGAACAGATAATTTCAATACTTGCCTATAATTCCATACTCACTGTAGAAGAAATAAGGACACTCACTGTATACCTAAATTCTTCCATTTCTTCCAGAACTTCTAAGCCATACTTCCTTACTCTAATAGACACAGTCAGCCTCATATGAGTCAAGAGAATGAGGTAATGGTTGGTTGGATTTGATATGTTAGTGAAACTCTGTATTACATCTCATTGACCTGCTCCAGGAAAACAGAGCACTGTCCAATATCCCAGGTCAGATTTGCATACAACGATGACACTACAGCCTGAATGAGAAGACAGCAACCACTGTCAAGCAGCTCTCCCTCCCTGACGTCATAACAAGTTTATCTGCACAGACTAGGATCTAATTTTACTGACCCTTCTCTGGAGTATGGGATGCTACCATTTCTTCATAAGATTCAAATTCCTCTTTTCTGGAAAGGTCCCCTAGACATATAAATAGCATAACTCAAACTAAAGTGTATGTTCTTTGCTTTCCCCTGTGTCAGAATTTGCCACATGCCAGTAGCATTTTTCTCTCACCTCTTCATTAAAACTTTCTTTCCTTCTCCCTTTTTTCTTTGTTTATTTCTTCTACTCTGACTGACACACTGATTATTTCTTACCAGACTAGAGTTTTGAGAGGTTTGTACAACCAGGCTTTCTCCATTACAAGAGAGTAAATTATTTAATGAAAGGGGAAAAATTTGTATTCATGTTTTTTTCTTCCACTTTTATTTTTTAAATTAAAAAAATACATATTTTGATATTCATTTAAGTGCAAAATAATTATACATTATTTGTGAAGAGAAAGTACATGTTCCTAGGCTAGTAGCAATGATGGTTTCTCTTATCTATGAGTGTGTGTGTGTGTGTGAAGTCACTCAGTTGTGTCCGAATTTTTGCAACCCCATGGACTGTAGCCCACCAGGCTCCTCTGTCCACGGGATTCTCCAGGCAAGAATACTGGAGTGAGTTGCCATTTCCCTCTCCAGGGGATCTTCCAGACCCAGGGATTGAACCCTGGTGTCCCACATGGTAGACAAACACTTTACCTTTTGAGCCACCAGGGAAGTCTCTTACCTATATGGGACACCAAACCTAGAGGAAGGAGATAAGGGACAACTTAACAGACCTCACAACAGGGAGTTGATTTTCAAGCTATTAACAGGATGTGTTGATCTGGTTTTGAAGTTTTAAATACACACACACACACACACAAACACACACACACCAGTCAGATCTATTCAGAAGTTCTAGGCAGAGAATTAAGAATGTACTGATTATTAATTAATTTTAGATATTTACATGGATTTTGTTGATTGAGGCAATAGATTTAGATACTTAGTCTTCAATCTTTATCAGAAATTTTTTTCCTCTAATTTGAGACATCCTAAAAAACAATTCCAAGATAATCACGATGGTGTGATCATTCATTTAGAGCCAGACATCATGGAATGTGAAGTTAAGTGGGCCTTAGAAAGCATTACTATGAACAAAACTAGTGGAGGTGATGGAATTCCAGTTGAGCTATTTCAAATCTGGAAAGATGATGCTGTGAAAGTGCTGCACTCAATATGCCAGCAAATTTGGAAAACTCAGCAGTGGCCACAGGACTGGAAAAGGTCAGTTTTCATTTCAATCCCAAAGAAAGGCAATGCCAAAGAATGCTCAAACTACCGCACAATTGCACTCATCTCACACACTAGTAATGTAACGCTCAAAATTCTCCAAGGCAGGCTTCAGCAATATGTGACCCGTGAACTTCCAGATGTTCAAGATGGATTTAGAAAAGGCAGAGGATCCAGAGATCAAATTCCCAACATCCACTGGATCATGGAAAAGGCAAGAGAGTTTCAGAAAAACATCTATTTCTGCTTTATTGACTATGCCAAAGCCTTTGACTATGTGGATCACAATAAACTGTGGAAAATTCTGAAGGAGATGGGAATACCAGACCACCTGACCTCCCTCTTGAGAAACCTATAAGCAGGTAAGGAAGCAACAGTTAGAACTGGATATGGACCAACAGACTGGTTCCAAATAGGAAAGGAGTACGTCAAGGCTGTATATTGTCACCCTGGTTATAACTTATATGCAGAGTATGTCATGAAAAATGCTGGGCTGGAAGAAGCACAAGCTGGAATCAAGATTGCCAGGAGAAACATTAATAACTTCAGATACGCAGATGATATCACCTTTATGGCAGAAAGTGAAGAGGAACTAGAGCCTCTTGATGAAGTGAAAGGAGAGTGAAAAAGTTGGCTTAAAGCTCAACATTCAGAAAACGAAGATCATGGCATCTGGTCCCATCCTTCTTGGAAAATAGATGGGGAAACAGTGGAAACAGTGTCAGACTATATTTTTGGGGGCTCCAAAATCACTGCAGATGGTGACTGCAGCCATGAAATTAAAAGACGCTTGTTCCTTGGAAGAAAAGTTATGACCAACCTAGATAGCATATTCAAAAGCAGAGATATTACTTTGCCGACTAAGGTCCATCTAGTCAAGGCTGTGGATTTTCCCAGTAGTCATGTATGGATGTGAGAGTTGGACTGTGAAGAAAGCTGAGTGCCGAAGAATTGATGTTTTTGAACTGTGGTGTTGGAGAAGACTCTTGAGAGTCCCTTGGACTGCAAGGAGATCCAACCGGTCCATTCTGAAGAAGATCAGCCCTGGGATTTCTTTGGAAGGAATGATGCCAAAGCTGAAACTCCAGTACTTTTCCCACCTCATGTGAAGAGATGACTCATTGGAAAAGACTCTGATGCTGGGAGGGATTAGGGGCAGGAGGAGAAGGGGACAACCGAGGATGAGATGGCTGGATGGCCTCTCCAACTTGATGGACGTGAGTCTGAGTGAACTCCGGGAATTGGTGATGGACAGGGAGGCCTGGCGTGCTGCCATTCATGGGGTCGCAAAGAGTCAGACACGACTGAGCGACTGAACTGAAAAAACAATTCCCTATCTCCCTCTTGGGACCCACCTTCTACAGTAATGAAAATAAAAATAAACAAGTAGCACCTAATTAAACTTAAAAGCTTTTGTACAGCAAAGGAAACCACAGAATGGGAGAAAATATCTCTAAATCAAGCAGCTGACAAAGGATTAATCTCCAAAATATACAAATAGCTCATACAGCTCAGTATCAAAAAAACAAACAACCCAATAAAAAAATGGGCAGAAGAATCTAAATAGACTTTCTCCAAAGAAGACATACCAATGGACAGCAAAAACATGAAAAGAGGCTCAACATCACTAACAATTAAAGAAATATAAATCAAAACTATAATGAGGTGTCACCTCATACGAATCCAAATAGCCATCATCAAAAAACTACAAACAATAAATGCTGGAAAGGGTGTGGAAAAGGGAACCCTCTTGCACTGTTGGAATGAATGTATGTGTTAGTCACTCAGTCATGTCCGACTCTTTGTGAGTCCATGGACTAAAGCCCATCAGGCTCTCCTATCCATGGAATTCTCCAGGCAAGAATACTGGGGTGGGTTGCCATTCAGTTCTCCAGGGGATCTTCCCAACCCAGGGACTGAACTCGGGTCTCCCATATTGCAGGCAGATTCGTTACTATCTGAGCCACCAGAGAGGCCCCTTGCATTGTTGGTGAAAATATAAACTGATACAGCCAGTATGGAGAATAGTATGGAGGTTCCTTAAAAAAAAAAAAAAAAAACTAAAAATATAATAGAACTACCATATAACCTGAATTTATTTTCATGCAGCTCTTTATACAGACTCCCTTAACACTGGCATCCCCTTAACACTGGCATTCCCTTAAACTGGCAACTCACAAGCAACAAGTAAACACCTTCTGGGGTCATCTGAGATGAGAAGAACAGAGAGAATTAATAGATCGAATAATCAGTCAGGGCCTTAGGCAGGAAGACAAACACCTTCAGGCTTAGACACACAACTTCTGCCCTAAGCACACCTTTAGACTGTTACAGGAAATAAGCACCTTTACAGTCTCCCTTAGGAAATATCCCTTAAACTCCTGTGTTGTTGCCCAGAGGCTCCTGGGAATACTGCCTTCAAAGAGGCCAATAACCTGGCCCCTTTCCCCTCACCCTCTGTCCTCTTCTGTCTGGATCGTGATCTCTAAACTAGTCCTCATCAGATATGTTCATCTCCTTCAACAACAGTAATGACAGAAAAGGTAAATCTACAAAATACTTCTCAATCACTCTTCCTGTCTCTCTCCTATCTGGTTGCTCGAGAGTTCTCAGAGTCAGTGGTAATGTCTTCTCACAGCTTTAAAATTTTTAAACATAATCTGTGCTATTCCCTAAAAAAAATAAGCAGGAGGTACAAAGTGGGTGGGTATTTTATTTATGAATAGGCTGGCAGGAGCACTGAAACCTTTTACCCTGCTGGTGCATTTACCTGAGCTGATCTGTTAAGATCCCATGGACTGCAGTCTGCCAGGCTCCTCTGTCCATGGGATTCTCCATCCGAGAATACTGGAGTGGGTTGCCATGCCCTCCTCCAGGGGATCTTCCCAAGCCAGGGATGGAACCCTGCATCGTCAACGTCTCCTGCGTTACAGGCGGACTCTTCACCACTGAGCCACTGGGGAAGCCCTATGGAGGGTCCTTGAAGCACTAATAATAGAGTTACCAGAGACATAGTAATATCATATATTAATGCATATGTGTGGAATCTAGAAAAACGGTACAGACAAAGCTATTTGCAGCACAGGAATAAAGATGCAGACCTAGAGAATGGACATGCGCACACAGGGGCGAGAAGGGGAGGGTAGGACAAATTGGGAGACTAGGATTGACATATATACACTGCTGCTGCTAAGTCGCTTCAGTCGTGTCCGACTCTGTGCGACCCCATAGACGGCAGCCCACCAGGCTCCCCCATCCCTGGGATTCTCTAGGCAAGAACACTGGAGTGGGTTGCCCTTTCCTTCTCCAATGCATGAAAGTGAAAAGGGAAAGTGAAGTCGCTCAGTCGTGTCTGACTCTTAGCGACCCCATGGACTGCAGCCCACCAGGTTCCTCCATCCATGGGATTTTCCAGGCAAGAGTACTGGAGTGGGCTGCCATTGCCTTCTCCAATATATACACTACCACATGTCAAACATATAGCTGGTGGGAACCTGCTATATAGCACAGGGAGCTCAGCTCAGTGCTCCATGACAACCTAGATGGATGGGGTGGGGGGAAGGGGGAGGTGGGAGGTCCAAGAAGGAGTAGCTTTGTGTATACATATAGCTGATTCACTTCACTGTACAGCATAAATTGACACAACATTGTAAAGCAATTATACTCCAATTAAAAAAAAAAAAAGTTACCCTGTGATCCAGCAATCCCATTCCTGGGAATATATCTAGAAAGACAAAATCTCTAATTCAAAAGAAACATGCACCCTAGTACTCACAGCAGCACTATTTACAATAGCCAAGTCATGAAGTCATAGTAGCAACTTAAATGTCCATCAACAGAGGAATGGATAAAGAAGATGTTTTTTATATTTGCAATGGAATACTACTAAGCCATGAAAAAGAATGAGATCATGCCGCTTTCAACAAATGGACGAACCTTGAAAAACCTATTAAGTGAATTCTATCAGACAGAGAAAGATAAATATCATATGATATCATATATGTGTAATTTTAAAATTAGTACAAATAAACTTATTTACAAAACAGAAATAGAGTCACAGACACAGAAAACAAATTTATGGTTACCAAAGGTGAATGTGGGAGAGGGATAATTTGGGAGTATAGAATGCACACTGTCATAGATAAAATAAACAGTAAGCATTTACTGCATAGCACAGAACTATATTTACTATCTTACAAAAAAAAAACTATAAAGGAATCCAAAAAAGGGAATGTAGATATGTACATATATATATATATGTACTATGGAATCACTTTGCTGTACATGTGAAACTAATACAATATTTTGATATTCAATTTTTTTAAAAACAGAACATTTTCTAGGGAGTCATGTCCCAGAAATCCATGCATCCTAAATTTGGTCACCATAAGCAATATCACAACAAACTATCACAACAAACTGTGGAAAATTCTTCAAGAGATGGGAATATCAGACCACCAGATCTGCCTCCTGAGAAATCTGTATACAAGTCGAGAAGCAACAGTTAGAACTGGACATCCAACAATAGACTGGTTTCAAATTGGGAGTATGTCAAGGCTGTATATTGTCACCCTGCTTATGTAACTTATATGCAGAGTACATCATGTGAAATGCCAGGCTGGGTGAACCACAAGCTGGAATCAAGACTGACAGGAGAAATATCAATAACCTCAGATATGCAGATGACACCACCCTTATGACAGAAAGTGAAGAAGAACTAAAGAGCCTCTTGATGAAAGTGAAAGAGGGAGAGAGAAAAAGTTGGCTTAAACTCAACATTCAGAAAATTAAGATCATGGCATCTGGCCCCATCACTTCATGGGAAATAGATGGGGAAACAATGGAAAAAGTGATAAACTTCATTTGGGGGGACTCCAAAATCACGGCAGATGGTGACTGCAGCCATAAAATTAAAAGATGCTTGTTCCTTGGAAGAAAAGTTATGACCAACCTGGATAGCATATTCAAAAGCAGAGACATTACTTTGCCAACAAAGGTCTATCTAGTCAAAGCTATGGTTTTTCCATTAATCATGTATAGATGTGAGAGTTGGACTATAAAGAAAGTTGAGCACTGAAGAATTGATGCTTTTGAACTGTGGTGTTGGAGAAGACTCTTGAGAGTCTCTTGGACTGTAAGGAGATCCGACCAGTCCATTCTAAAGGAAATCAGTCCTCAATATTCATTGGAAGGACTGATACTGAAGCTGAAACTCCAAAACTTTGGCAACCTGACACAAAGAACTGACTCATTTGAAAAGCCCCTGATGCTGGGAAAGATTGAAGGCAGGAGGAGAAGGGGACGACAGAGGATGAGATGGTTGGATGGCATCACTGACTCAATGGACATGAGTTTGAGTAAGCTCTGGGAGTTGGTGAGGACAAGGAAGCCTGCTGTGCTGTGGTCCATGGGGTCTCAAAGAGTTGGACACAACTGAGTGACTGAACTGACTGAAGCAATATTAAACCAGGAAAATAGATAAAGATTCTCTTCTAAGCAATCATTAATTTATCTACTATAAGTTTCCACTATCAGCATGTTCACAAGAAGATTAGACCAGGTCACTGCCTTGTTTCTTTCCCCAGGAGCATTCTCTCAGTAAGAGGAGAGAAATAGACCTGGGCCAGATGGTGTACCTTTTCCCCCAGGGATCCAGTGAATTCACACTTCTATTTCCCTACACAGACTTCAGTATACATTGCTCATTCATGTCAAAAATAATAGATTTTGTGGAACATTTTATTGGGAAAAAACAGTTCAGTTATCTTTATATATTCTTCCCTCATAGCTCAGTGGTAAAGAATCTGCCTGCAATGCAGGAGACCCCTGTTAAATTCCTGGGTTGGGAAGATCCACTGGAGAAGGCATGAGCTACTCACTCTAGTATTTGTGGGCTTCCCCTGTGGCTCAGTTGGTAAAGAATCTGCCTGCAATGTGGGAGACCTGGGTTCAATCCCTGGGTTGGGACGATCCCCTGGAGAAGGGAAAGGCTACCACTCCAGTATTCTGGTCTGGAGAATTCTATGGACTGTATAGTCCATGGGGTCGCAAAGAGTCAGACACAACTGAGAGACTTGACTTTTCACTATCTTTATGTGAAATAAGTACCTATTCAGACAGAAAATGTTTTGCTAATTGACCATATATTTTAAATGTTGTTACTGGTCTTCATATACATATGTATATTATTTACATATTTAAATATATATTTTGGGTTTACCCCACTGAAGAAAGTATCTTGTAATGGAAGCCTATTAAGTTTTATACCCAACACTTCCAATTTCTGGTAATTTCCTTCCCCTTTCCCAGCTATTTACATGGGAACAACATTATCACACCCTGACCCCCACCTCTCTCCCCACCAGAACTCAGAGCCCAGTCAACCAACCATTCTAAAGGTGAACACATGATCCTAGCAGATGTAGAACCTCTTTCCTAAGAAAGTAACTCCAACTTTAGTCTTTGATGCTCTCTTGAACAACAACAAAAACAGCTTTTTCAACAGCTTTCAGCAGCCACTTCTCTGCTATGTACAAGAAAACCAGTTCTGTAATCAGAGAAAGTCAGATGTACTGGTAGGAGCACAGGTGAGAAATGGAGACAGTGTGTGGTGTGTGTGTGTGTGTGTGTGTGTATATATGCGTGTGTGTGTGTGTGTGTGTGTGTGTGTGTGTGTGTATGCGTGTGTGCTCAGTTACGTCTGATTCTTTGTGACCCCATAGACAGTAGACCACCAGGGTCCTGTGTCTGTGGGATCCTCTAGACAAGAATACTGGAGTGGGTTGCCATTTCCTACCCTAGGGGATTTTCCCCATCGGGGATCAAACCTGCATCTCTTGCACTGGCAGGCGGATTCTTTACCACTAGCACCACGTGGAGAGAGTCTGATGGCATACCAGTTCCAGCTGCCAAGCCATCCTGGTTGCATGTCTGCCTTTGGGTTCTGGGTAACAACTGTGCCTATACCCTAAAAAAAAAGTTATCCTCTTAAAAAATATTTTCTTTTGCTTTCAGCTGAGAGACTCCTAACGTATCTGCAGATTTATGTTCAGATTCTAGCACTGCCACTTACAGATTATGTGACTTTAAATTATTCTCTTCCCAAATTGAAGTTTATTTATAAAATCATAAAATAGAAGCAGTACTATTTACCTTACAATTTGTTTTTTAAATTAAATATTAAAGGTTTATGGATCATATATGCTCTCTGTAAGTGGCAGGTGTTAATGGAGACAGACACTTTCAGCTGCCCTGCTGCAGATCCACCATGGTGCTCCCCCCGAGGCCACACTTCCCCTCAGTGCTCCCAGCCACTGCCTGAGCTCGACAGGGGCTAGTGGAACTAGACCACTGCTTGTCTAATGCAACACTCTCTAAAGTGCAGTCTTTGCCCAAGGACTTCCCATCAGCCTGGTCAAAACTTTCTCAGAAACACACTGCAGTCTGAGACTCATCGTTGAATCTTTCATCTTCTCTTTCCTTTCACAAGTTCCAAACCTGAATTATCACCTAAAAGCTCTGCCTGATAGCTCTTGTTCCCTCCCTTCTTCCTTCACTGGCATTTCCACCCCCACAAAAGAAAAAAATCTCAATCACATCAACATCTCAACCATGTTGACATCTGCTTTTCCAAGGACCTGAACTGACACTCTGAGAATATACTGCGGTACTTAACATACTGACAAAGTGCTACTGGCCTTGTGAAACACAGCAAGCACATCCTGCACCATAGCAGCCATTCCAACTGCTCTGGACTCCGAATCTCTGGCTGAGCCCAGACACGATCTCACACTCCACTTTAAGATGCGCATGAGTGCCTGCTCCATCACATTAGTCGGTCCAACTCTTTGCTACCCCGAGATTCTCCAGGCGAGAGGACTGGAGTGGGTTGCTATGCCTTCCTCCACTTTAAAACTCACGTTAACCATCAAGTGAGCTGAGACAGTATATTTACAGGGTAGATCTCACATCAAATTTTAATTTCTACTCACTCAGAATTTATTAAACACTTGGCCAGGAATGACTATGGAAAACATCTCTGCCTTGGCTCTTTCCAGATCTTTTTCAACTTTCCTTGTTAAATGGCTGTCATTCACTAAACCCTTCCTTTGCCCCAGGCTGTTACAAACCCCAAACTAGTCTGCTCAAAATTAGTACAGTACAATTATTAAATCTTACAGAGTTTGTGGACTTTAATTTATATATGGCATCTGACTTGGAGATTCCATTGCAACTTCTAACTTTCCACTAAAAATACACGTGACATTGCAGAAAAAAAAATACCTAACACAGAAAGAGTATCAGTTTATTGCTAATCTGAAAAGAACTTGTACAAACTACAAGTCCTACAAAACAAAATTCAGAATCAAAACTGAAGGGAAAATGTATGATCTGATACCAACACAAGGCATATCACTGCCAGCAAAGGCAGAGAGGTACTCTTTAGCTCCCACATCCTTCCCCTCCACCTTTGGCTTAAGCTTCTGAGGTGCAACCAGTTGGGGGCAATCCCATGGGGAATGCTTTTGAGGTGGCCACTATACAAGCTACGCCTTAGTTACTATCTTAACTAATATACACTTTCTAAATCCATCTAAAGAGCTCAATTCAGAAATCTGCATGCATTATCCTTGGACTTAAATTGAAGAAAATGGGGAAAACCACTAGATCATTCAGTTCAGTTCAGTTCAGTCACTCAGTCGTGTCCAACTCTTTGTGACCCCATGAATTCAAGCACGCCAGGCCTCCCTGTCCATCACCAATTCCCAGAGTTCACTCAAACTCACGCCCATGGAGTCGGTGATGCCATCCAGCCATCTCATCCTCTGTTGTCCCCTTCTCTTCCTGCCCCCAATCCCTCCAGCATCAGAGTCTTTTCCAATGAGTCAACTCTTCGCATGAGGTAGCCAAAGTACTGGAGTTTCAGCTTTAGCATCATTCCTTCCAAAGGACAGCCAGGACTGATCTCCTTCAGAATGGACTGGTTGGATCTCCTTGCAGTCCAAGGGACTCTCAAGAGTCTTCTCCAACACCACAGTTCAAAAGCATCAGTTCTTCGGCACTCAGCTTTCTTTACAGTCCAACTCTCACATCCATACATGACTACTGGAAAAACCAAGGCCTTGACTAGATGGACCTTTGTTGGCAAAGTAATGTCTCTGCTTTTGAATATGCTATCTAGATTGGTCATAACTTTCCTTCCAAGGAGTAAGCATCTTTTAATTTCATGGCTGCAGTCACCATCTGCAGTGATTTTGGAGCCCCCCCCCCCAAAAAGAATCTGACACTGTTTCCACTGTTTCCCCATCTATTTTCCAAGAAGTGATGGGACCAGATGCCATGATCTTCATTTTCTGAATGTTGAGCTTTAAGCCAACTTTTTCACTCTCCTTTCACTTTCATCAAGAGGCTTCTTAGTTCCTCTTCATTGTCTGCCATAAGGGTGGTGTTCTCTGCATATCTGAGGTTTTTGATATTTCTCCCAGCAATCTTGATTCCAGCTTGTGCTTCTTCCAGCCCAGCATTTCTCATGATAGACTATTCAGGTATGACCTAAATCAAATCACTTATGACTATACAATGGAAGTGAGAAATAGATTTAAGGAACGAGATCTGATAGACAGAGTGCCTGATGAACTAAGGACGGAAGTTCGTGACATTGTACAGGAGATGGGAATCAAGACCATTCCCAAGAAAAAGAAATGCAAAAAACCAAACTGGCTGTGTGAGGAGGCCTTACAAACAGACGTGAAAAGAAGAGAAGAGAAAAGCAAAGGAGAAAAGGAAAGATATACCCATTTGAATGCAGAGTTCCAAAGAATAGCAAGGAGATAAGAAAGCCTTCCACAGCAATCAATGCAAAGAAATGGAAACAATAGTTTGGAAAGACTAGAGATCTCTTCAAGAAAATTAGAGATAGCAAGGGAACATTTCATGCAAATATGGGCTCAATAACGCACAAAAATGGTATGGACCTAACAGAAGCCATAGATATTAAGAAGAGGTGGCAAGAATACACAGAAGAACTGCACAAAAAACATCTTCATGACCCAGATAATCATGATAGTGTGATCAATCACACTCACCTAGAGCCAGACATCCTGGAATATGAACTCAGTGGGCCTTAGAAAGCATCACTACGAACAAAGCTAGTGGAGGTGATACAATTCCAGTTAAGCTATTTCAAATCCTGAAAGATGATGCTGTGAAAGTGCTGCACTCAATATGCCAGCAAATTTGGAAAACTCAGCAGTGGCCACAGGACTGGAAAAGGTCAGTTTTCATTCCAATCCCAAAGAAAGGCAATGCCAAAGAATGCTCAAACTACCGCACAATTGCACTCATCTCACACGCTAGTAACGTAATGCTCAAAATTCTCCAAGCCAGGCTTCAGCAATACATGAACCGTGAACTTCCAGATGTTCAAGCTGGTTTTAGAAAAGGCAGATGGCCCAGAGATCAAATCGCCAACATCCTCTGGATCATCAAAAAAGCAAGAGAGTTCCAGAAAAACATCTATTTCTGCCTTATTGACTATGCCAAAGCCTTTGACTGTGTGGCTCACAATAAACTAAGGGAAAATTCTGAAGGAGATGGGAATACCAGACCACCTAACCTGCCTCTTGAGAAACCTGTACATAGGTCAGGAGGCAACAGTTAGAACTGGACATGGAACAACAGACTGGCTCCAAATAGGAAAAGGAGTCTGTCAAGGCTATATATTGTCACTCTGCTTATTTAACTTATATGCCGAGTACATCATGAGAAATGCTGGGCTGGAGGAAGCACAAGCTGGAATCAAGATTGCTGGGAGAAATAATAACCTCAGATATGCAGATGATACCATCTTTATGGCAGAAAGTGAATAAAAACTAAAAAGCCTCTTGATGAAAGTGAAAGTGGAAGTGAAAAAGTTGGCTTAAAGCTCAACATTCAGAAAACTAAGATCATGACATCTGGTCCCATCACTTCATGGCAAATAGATGGGAAAACAGTGATAAAAGTGGCTGATTTTATGTTTTTGGGCTCCAAAATCAATGCAGATGGAGATTCCAGCCATGAAATTAAAAGACACTTACTCCTTGGAACGAAAGTTATGACCAACCTAGATAGCATATTAAAAAACAGAAATGTTACTTTGTCAACAAAGGTCTGTCTAGTCAAGGCTATGATTTTTCCAGTAGTCTTGTATGGATGTGAGAGTTGGACTAAAAAGAAACCTATGCACCGAAGAATTGATGCTTTTGAACTGTGGTGTTGGAGAAGACTCTTGAGAGTCCCTTAGACTGCAAGGAGATCCAACCAGTCCATCCTAAAGGAGATCAGTCCTGGGTGTTCATTGGAAGGACTGATGTTGAAGCTGAAACTCCAATACTTTGGCCACCTGATGCAAAGAGCTGACTCATTTGAAAAGACCCTGATGCTAGGAAAGATTGAGGGCAGGAAAAGGGGATGAGAGAGGATTAGATGGTTGGAATGCATCACTCACTCAATGGACATGGGTTTGGATGGACTCCGGAAGTTGGTGATGGACAGGTTGGCCTGGCGTGCTGTGGTTCGTGGGGTGGCAAAGAGTCAGACATGACTGAGTGACTGAACTGAACTGAGCTATCCATAGACAGATGATGCTCTATTGTGTCCTGGAAATAGAAACCCCACTGAAGAGCAGAGCAATGTTAGCAGTGGCTTTGTAGCTTTTCATGTCATATTCTACTTCCGATTGATAGACATCAGGTATGAAGCAGGAAACCCTACCTCAACCAGACAAACTGGGTAAGTTAGATGTCTACTAAACAATATACATGGGACCAAGAATGAGCACAATAATCTACTTTTCAGCTATGATTCCAGAACAATATTTAACAAGACTCTGTTGGGCCAAGGCTGATATAGCTTCTCTGTTGGCAAATAGTAGACCTGGGCTGGTTCTTTTGATTTACACATAAGAAAACCAAATCCATAAAAACCACAGGGAGGGAAAAAAACACTAGAAATCAATGGAACAACTGTCCTGAATGATCAGAAAAAAAATACATACCTCTGAAAATGACATACTAGAGGAAACCAAAAGTAAAATAGTGAAGATTATCAGCTTTTTCAATACAGTATCAAAGTAGAGGTACAGTAGGAACAGTAGCTGAAAAGAAGAAGGTTAATTCACTTGAGATATAAAATTAAAAATGAATTAATTTAAAATATAGTAAAAAAATAAAGTTGGATAAAAAGGCAAGTTGTAGGATAATGTTGCTGTTCATTGTTTAGTTGCTAAGTCACATCCAACTCTTTGCAACCCCTTGGACTGTAGCCCACCAGGCACCCCTGTCCATGGGATTTCCAGGACAAGAATACTGGAGTGGTTGCCATTTACTTCTTCTGGGTATCTTCCCGACCCAGGGATGGAACTCTTGTCTCCTGCATTGGCTGGCAGATTCTTTACCACTGAGCCACCTGGGAAGCTCTACTCCAGTATAAAACTTCATTTAAGATTTAAAACACAAGAAGTGAGAACTTCCCAGCAGAATCTGCATTTCCACTGCAGAGGGCATGGGCTCATTCCTTGATCAGCGAACTAAGATCCTGCATGACAGGTGGTGTAGCCAAAACACAAATAAATAAATGAAAATAATACACAAGAAATGATAGTGTATGTTGCTATAAATACAAACATAATTGTTAAAAATATATTGGTAAAAAACTTTATGTCAGGGATATATACACTGGCTTCAGTACAGTGAGTATCTCAGAAGAAAGGAGGATGGAATAACCCACTAGAAGCAAAGGAGGGCTTCACCTGTGTCTGAAATTGCATGTGTGTGTATGTGTCTGTGTCTAGAGCAAACAAGGAAAAATGTTGAATTTCATGGAAGCTGCATGTGTGTTCCCTAGATTAGCTCCATAATTTTTTATATATTTGAAATGCTTTAAAATAGTCCAATCTCATTATTAAGAAATTTAAGAATTAATAAAACCAACAAAACAAACTAAAGGCCAGTAAATGTAAAGAGAGACAACATTAGAAAATTCAAAAAGTCATAATTGAATAAATAAAAAAATTAGGTCTTTGGGAAACAATTTAGATAAACATTTCTATTAAAATCTAATATTAATGTAGGAAAATATATTCATTTATAATGAAACATTAATGCGAAAAATTATATACAAAATAATTTTAAGATTTGATTTTCATGATCTTAAAGAAATGAAATCTCAAATTAAATGAATAGTTTTTTAGTTAATCAAAAAGACCCCATAAATAACCATGAAATAAACTGAAACTTTTATCAACATAGTATCTCAAAAAAAAAACTAGTGTCTAAAAGTTTTACCAATAATGTTTTTCAAATGTTTAAGAAAAATGGTAATTTCTATATAATTAGACACTCCCAGAGTCTTTTAATCTATTACAGCCCTTTAGAGGCTTCCCTGGTGGCTCAGTGGTAAAGAATTCACCCGTCAATGCAGGAGACACAAATGACTCAGGTTCAGTCCCTGGGTAGGAAGATCCCCTGAGGAAGGCATGGCAACCCACTCCAGTATTCTTGCCTGGGAAATCCCATGGACAGAGGAGATTGGAGGGCTATAGTCCATGGGATCTCAAAAGAGTTGGACATGACTTGGCAACTAAACAACGACAACATTAATGCCCTTTATAAAACAAGCATAACCCAGATTTTATCAACTGGCAAAGAAAAAGTATACCCACTCCATAAAACAGCTTTATTTGTAAATGTAGATGCAAAATTTCTAAATAAAATGCTGGTTTACTGTCTAACAACAAATAACTACTTGATAATAAAAGATTTTTCTCTCATAATACCAAAGATGACTTTATATTATGAAATTTATTAACATAATATATTAATAGATCTAATAAGAAACTTCAAATAATGATCTATTGGTTTGCAAACTGGCCCCAGACACATAAGGCAAGAAGAGACCAAAGAGGGAGACCACTCCAGACTGGTAGGTGCAGGTTTAATAAGCAAGGAAACCCACCTAGGATGCTTGTCTTGGATACTATGGAACAAGGAGATCTCTAAACCAGCCCACCAGAACTTTTATACAAAGGTCTTAACCAGGCCATGTGTCCCATCTAGATTGCCTCAATACCACCTTATTATCTCAAGACTGTCCTTGAGGCAGTTCCTGGAAGCAGCGACAATGGGAACACACTTTCCAGGGACAGGAAGTAGGGAGCAGTCTTTGATTGCCCATGTCCATCCAGCCTGTGGGTCAACCAGAGGCACGTCCTCTCAGTGACCTCCAACATGCCCTAAGCAAGTGCTATTAGAAGACATTCAATAATATCCAAAATACAATGCTGACATAAATTCCTTGTAAACTGTTACACAAAGATTCCTTCTTAACTTAATAAAAATACCTAACTTAAACCAGCAGCCATGTACATTAGTACTAAACACCAGAAGCTTTCCCATTAAAATCTGAGCAACACAAAGGGTCCAACTAGCTAACTGGAAGTTCTGATCAATGTATTCACACATGAAACAGAAATTACAGTCACTAGTATTAAAATGAGGATAATGAGTATTTACTAAAATGTCTCTTGGAATAACTGCAAAATAGTGTTTAAAAGACAAGTGTACAAAGTTACTTGCTTACCAGTAAAACTCCATGTCTCCGTGCCATTTGGCAGTAGTGTCTGCCCACATTGACTGGTTTTAGCTATGTTACTGATTTTCGCCAGTGTGTCAGTAGCAAATTTTACATAATCAGAATCTGGAAAAAGTGCTTGCATTTTCCTACTACTTCTTGTGACTCTTCTGCTCTGCAGGGAGTTGGCAGGTCTCTGTCTTTGCTATCACGTACTTGCCCCACTAAGCTGGTGAATGATGAAATTCATGGAGCTCACTTGAGTCAGTCTCGTCCTACCATCAGAGGCCTCCCTGATCAGCTGTCACCACCTGGACCCCTACACATAAGACAGTCACTAACCTGCCCACCTAACCAATTCACAGCTGACCACAGACCCATAGTAAATTCAGCCAAGACCAGAGGTACCCCAGCTGGCCTACTAACTCTCAAGCAAAATGAGTGCTTGTTATTTTAAGCCACCGTTTTGTGTGGCCGTCTGCTAGCCAGCATTGTTATCATAATGAGTAAACAATTGGAGCTGAAGCTCCAATACTTTGGCCACCTGATGTAAAGAACTGACTCGGAAAAGACCCTGATGCTGGGAAGCAAGACTGAAGGCAGGAGGAAAAGGGGACGACAGAGGATGAAATGGTTGGGCAGCATCACCAACTCGATGGACATGAGTTTGAGCAAACTCAGGGAGTTGGTAATGGACAGGGAACCCTGGTGTGCTGCGGTCCATGGGGTTGCAGAGTTAGACATGACTGAGCAACTGGACTGAAATGAACAATGTTGAACTTTAAAAAATAAAATTCAAAGTCAGTACAAACATCTGTTTAAAAGCTACTAAGCATAAGCCAAAAGCAACAAGCTCCAATCTAACTAACAGACACCTATAAATCCCATCGCAAGGTGCATGAGAAGACTGGAGTAAACAAAGACAGTCCCAAGTTCCTGAAAGGGAAGGTCACTACAGAGGTTTGGAAGATCTAGAGCATACTCATCACTAACACGTTAGTAGCAACAGTAGTAGTAATGTATTATTAGTAGAGCATGATTCACATTTTGGAATTTTTAAGTATAAATTTTATTATTCCTCTATAATTAACTCATTTTTCCAAATTTTTCATAATTATCATGAACCACTTCTATAATCAAGGTGAATTCATAAAAATAATGATTTTCTTTAAAAGTAGATTCGTCATCAACTACATTCTGTCAGTCTGTGTAAGAGACTTGTGTTATTCTGGGATTTAATTTGATTTGCTGTTTGTAAGTTACCTCTAGCTGCATCTACTTACTCAGCAATGGCTTTCATCTTTTGAGGCTGCAGTGAAGCCACAGAGGCTGCAGGGAGGGCAGATTTCACAGATTCTCTAGTTTGAATGAGGAGGACAACTCTCAGGCTGAGGAAAATATGAAAATCCTCCCATATCCATCACTGCTTCACAATCACCCCCAACAGTCAATAGCTTAAAACATCAATCATTTATTTGCTCACATTCTTTGGATCAACAACTTGGGCAGGTCCCAGTTGGGAGGGCTCAACTCTGCTTCACCTGGTGTTTACTGGGCTCGTTCATGTGTCTATAATCAGGTGGGGGGTAGGCAGGGGCTGGCTCTTTCTGAAAGACCTCATTCCTCTATATGCAGGTGGTGAGACTTTTGGCTTGGCACCCCCACTTGCCACTGAGCCAGCAAGCTAACTGAGCCTCCTCAATGGAGGATTAGTACCCAGGCAGGGACAATAGAAGCTGCATAAGGCCAGCCAAGGTTCAAGGTTTGAAAAGAACAGACTCCACCTCTTGATGCAAAAAGCAGCAAAGTCACATTGTGCAGGAGAGCAAAGAACTGCTGCAGCCATCTCTGCAAACAGTTTACCAGTTCTCCCTACCATGCTATAGTCATCCATCCTTAGGTTAAGAATATCTCCTAAGTTCTAAATACTGTTCTAGCCACAGAAGAAGAGCAATGGACAAGATAGACATAATCCTTGCCCTTGCAGGGATCACAGTCAGAAGGGAAGACAGGCCTTGGGCAACAATGAGTGCTCAGTTCAGTTCAGTTCAGTCGCGCAGTCGTGTCCGACTCTTTGCGACCCCATGAATCGCAGCACGCCAGGCCTCCCTGTCCATCACCAACTCCCAGAGTTCACTCAGACTCACGTCCATTGAGTCCATGATGCCATCCAGCCATCTCATCCTCGGTCGTCCCCTTCTCCTCCTGCCCCCAATCCCTCCCAGCATCAGGGTCTTTCCCAATGCGTCAAGTCTTCGCATACGGTGGCCAAAGTACTGGAGCTTCAGTTTTAGTATCACTCCTTCCAAAGAAATCCCAGGGTTGATCTCCCTCAGAATGGACTGGTTGGATCTCCTTGCAGTCCAAGGGACTCTCAAGAGTCTTCTCCAACACCACAGTTCAAAAGCATCAATTCTTCGGTGCTTGCCTTCTTCACAGTCCAACTCTCACATCCATACATGACCACAGGAAAAACCATAGCCTTGACTAGACGGACCTTAGTCAACAAAGTAATGTCTCTGCTTTTGAATATACTATCTAGGTTGGTCATAACTTTTCTTCCAAGGAGTAAGCGCCTTTTAATTTCATGGCTGCAGTCACCATCTGCAGTGATTTTGGAGCCCAAAAAAACAAAGTCTGACACTGTTTCTACTGTTTCCCCATCTATTTCCCATGAAGTGATGGGGCCAGATGCCATGATCTTCGTTTTCTGAATGTTGAGCTTTAAGCCAACTTTTTCACTCTCCTCTTTCACTTTCAACAAGAGGCTTTTTAGCTCCTCCTCACTTTCTGCCATAAGGGTGGTGTCATCTGCATATCTGAGATTATTGATATTTCTCCCAGCAATCTTGATTCCAGCTTGTGTTTCTTCCAGTCCAGCATTTCTCATGATGTACTCTGCATATAAGTTAAATAAGCAGGGTGACAATATACAGCCTTGACGTACTCCTTTTCCTATTTGGAACCAGTCTGTTGTTCCATGTCCAGTTCTAACTGTTGCTTCCTGACCTGCATACAGATTTCTCAAGAGGCAGGTCAGGTGGTCTGGTATTCCCATCTCTTTCAGAATTTTCCACAGTTTACTGTGATCCACACAGTCAAAGGCTTTGGCATAGTCAATAAAGCAGAAATAGATGTTTTTCTGGAACTCTCTTGCTTTTTCCATGATCCAGCGGATGTTGGCAATTTGATCTCTGGTTCCTCTGCCTTTTCTAAAACCAGCTTGAACATCAGGGAGTTCACGGTTCACATATTGCTGAAGTCTGGCTTGGAGAATTTTGAGCATTACTTTACTAGCATGTGAGATGAGTGCAATTGTGCGGTAGTTGGAGCATTCTTTGGCATTGCCTTTCTTTGGAATTGGGATGAAAACTGACCTTTTCCAGTCCTGTGGCCACTGCTGAGTTTTCCAGATTTGCTGGCAAATTGAGTGCAGCACTTTCACAGCATCATCTTTCAGGATTTGAAACAGCTCAACGGGAATTCCATCACCTCCACTAGCTTTGTTCGTAGTGATGCTTTCTAAGGCCCACTTGACTTCACATTCCAAGATGTCTGGCTCTAGATTAGTCAACACATCATCATGATTATCTGGGTCATGAAGATCTTTTTTGTACAGTTCTTCCGTGTATTCTTGCCACCTCTTCTTAATATCTTCTGCTTCTGTTAGGTCCAGACCATTTCTGTCCTTTATCGAGCCCATCTTTGCATGAAATGTTCCCTTGGTATCTCTAATTTTCTTGAAGAGATCTCTAGTCTTTCCCATTCTGTTCTTTTCCTCTATTTCTTTGCATTGATTGCTGAAGAAGGCTTTCTTATCTCTTCTTGCTATTCTTTGGAACTCTGCATTCAGATGCTTATATCTTTCCTTTTCTCCTTTGCTTTTTGCTTCTCTTCTTTTCACAGCTATTTGTAAGGCCTCCCCAGACAGCCATGTAACTGGCTGGGGACTTCCGTGGTGGCTCAGTGGGAAGGAATCTGCCTGCCAATGCAGGAGACATGGGGTTTGATCTCTGATCTGGGAAAATCCCACATGACATGGAACAAATAAGTCCATGTGCCACAATTATTGAGCCTGTGACTCTAGAGCCCAGGAGCCACAACTGCTGAGCCCACGTGCGGCAACTCCTGAAGCCTGGGTGCCCTAGAGCCCGTGCTCCAGAACAAGAGAAGCCACCACAATGAGAGGCCCGTGTACTACAAGGAAGAATAGCCCTGCTGGTCACAACTAGAGAAGAGCCTGTGCAGCAACAAAGACCTAGCACAGCCAAAAATAAATCGATAAGTAAAATTATTTTAAAAAAAAATAATTGAATGGGGGAAGAGTGCAGGCTGAGCCAACCTGAAGGGGGAGGTAGCAGGATGGGACTGGGGTAAGAGATGGGGAGGTCAGAGAAGACTTTCCTTTGTATAAATATCAGAGCTCTTTACTTCTTGAATCTACCTGGTTCCAAATGCCTCATTTTACTATGTCCTCACTGCACAAGTATTTATTTCTCTCTGGCCAAATGACTGTATGACTACACAGTTGAAAACAGAAGAAAACTTGAGAGAAAGTATTCCTTTCAAAGAAAGCCTAGGACACCCTTGGTAAAAAGGAGAAATAAGTCTTTTGAAATAGTAATACTGTTTCATCACGTCAAAATCTTCTCTTAATTTGAAGAATTTATTATAATTAAGCAAGCTGAGTCTTTCAAGCACATAATTTTCCCTCTGATCTACAGGCCTCCAGGCTGTGAGCTCCCAGATGCCCAAAGCTGGTTTTAACTAAAGTGCTTTCCTAGCAAAGGCATTTTCCGTGGCACAAGATGAAACCACGGTTGCGCGTTTTGCTGGAAGATCCAGATCGATAAACTGAGATGCCAGGGTTTGAAAATGCGGTGTGCTGTAGGTAGTTGACTTATTAATCTATATATAGCACACTGAGAAGATTTAGGGGTTTTGATGGCTCTTCAAAGAGTATCTGAGCTGAAGATTCCTGTGGGAGAAGGGACGGTGCACAACAGCACGTGGGAGACTTGTCACACAGCTGCAGGAGGCTCTCCACCACAGTGCTTTTCTCTTCCCAGCAGGTCTGTTAGAAATGTGCTTCTTGAGCTGGGTTCAAAGTGTCCCGTGACAGGTCTGTGAGGCAGACACTCCTGGGGGTGTGATGTACGCTGTCAGAGAAAATAGCAAATAGCTCCAGGCTCTCTCCTCAAGAAGTGTGGGCAGAGTTCAGAGCACTGCAGATGTTGTTCAGGATTATTTAACCAATGAGTCAACAAATATATTTCAATCCCCATCACACACAAGGCACTATGTCAGTTTCCAGGGTTACAATGGCGAACAACACAGACACCTTCTCTACTTTCCCTATAGAGACTCTCATCTGTTGAGGAAGGTGCATGGTGATCAGGCAATTCCAACATGATGCGGAAAGAACTGAATAGGGGAATATAGAAAACTCTGGAAACACAACTCAGCGTTGAAAACCTCCTGAGAGAAGTGACACCTCAGCAGAGGACTGGAGGATGTGCAGTGATTATTCAAGAGAAGACAAGAAAGACTTCTGGTTAAAGGTGACAAAATCACCTTTATGAAAGTAAAAGAACTTTTTAAATAAAAAACATAAACACATGAGAGCAAAGATAATGGAAATAAGACACCCATAAGAAATTTTGAAATTTGGAAAACAGATTGACAAGTGGAAAAGACTTGGCTGAATGGGGTAAACTGATTCTCAAACACAAGAGGGTAAAACCAAAAAGCAACATCACAGATGCTGCTGAGCCTCTCGAAGGCTCCTAAATCTGTGTTGCTTGGCGTCTGGGGAAGTAGGACTGAACATGGCCTTACAACAAGGGCACTCACTCAAACTCTGCTACAAGTGGCTTTGGTCTCCTCCTCCTCTCCTGCCTAGCCTGGCACCTGCCCATCACTTGCCCTGACAAGACACCCAAGACTTTTCCTTTGGAAAGAGCAAAACAGTTCTCTAGACTAAAAACATTTGTTACAGCCCACAGCAAAGACGTATTACTGGAAACAGGACTTCTACTCATTATTGGGAGACCCACCCTTCTTGAACCACTTAGCATCGTAAGCACATATTTAAAAGTAAATCTCTACAACTGGGAGAATCTTTCCTAAGGAATCTCAACAACTCGAGGAAAGACAATGTCTATCACAGGGGTTCCCCATTCAAGCAGCATGAAAAGTCACCCTATGGTGAAGACCACAGTCAACAGGCATTCCTCATCACACCTACACACACAGAGCTTCTGAAAATATTTTTTGTGCTCTACTCTTCAATGTGAACAGCCAAGAGTTACTGGACACTGTAGGAAATCACCTAAAATGGAAAGCAGATATCTATTCTAAAGCAAACAAATCAAACTAGAAAAAACAGAGGTTGCAAAGAGAGAAGGAATCAACTTTGCTAAAAAGGTTTTAAAATCCTCAGCAAAATAAGAGAAGAAGTAACAGAGAACACCATCTCTTTGGTTGTTCAAGCCAAAATCTTTGAAGTCACCCTTGACTCTCCTTCTCTCACACACTCATTCCTGTATCCAGTCTTTCTCTACCTTCCAAACCCACACAGAATTTGACCCGAGTCTTCTCTCTCTCATTGCCACTGCCAACTGAGGCTCCTTTCTCACCTGGATTATTGCTATAGGTTCTCCTTGCTTCTACTCTTGTCCTAATGTGCAGCAGCAAGAGCCATCTTCTTTTAACATAATTAGATCATATTTCTTCTCATCCAAAATCCACACCAGCTTCTGCTTTCAAAGTAAAAGTCAATGGGGAAAAAAATAAAAAGTCAGAAAAAAAAAAAAATCAGGAAAAAAAAAAAAGTCAGTGGGAGCTTCAGTACAGTTCAATCGCTCAGTCATGTCCGACTCTTTGCGACCCCATGAATTGCAGCACACCAGGCCTCCCTGTCCATCACCAACTCCCGGAGTTCACTCAGACTCACATCCATCAAGTCAGTGATGCCATCCAGCCATCTCACCCTCTGTCGTCCCCTTCTCCTCCTGCCCCCAATCCCTCCCAGCATCAGGGTCTTTTCCAATGAGTCATCTCTTCACATGAGGTGGCCAAAGTACTAGAGTTTCAGCTTTAGCATCATTCCTTCCAAAGAAATCCCAGGGCTGACCTCAATGGGAGCTTAAGGAGCCCATATAATCTGAACTATCCACATCATCCCATCCCACCACACTGCTAGGACTTACCTGTGACTCCTCTCGCTGACTTCCTTAGCTCTCCTCCATCATGCCAGGCACATGCTGCCTCTAGAACCTGGCTTTGCTCTTCCCTCTCCTGGAACACTGTTCCTCTACAAAATCCCTGGATAACTTCTTCACCAAGTCTTTGCTCAAACGTCACTTTCTCAATGAGACCTCCACTAACCCACTCCTCCACACTTTCAATCCCCCTTACTCTTCTACACTTTCTCCATTTTTCACAGCATATACTCCATTCCACAATATATCTGTGGTTCATGGTCCATCACTCTCCACTAGAATGTGGCAAATAGTAGACTGTATTAGTTTCCTCAGGAGATCATAACAAAGCACAAAGTAGGTAGCTTAAACATCAGAGCTAGTTAGCAAGGTGCATTCAAGAATGTGAAGAAAGTTTAGGCCAACAGGAAGATGGAATAAGTGTAGAGACTACTCATGGTAAGAGATGAGATGATGGAGTTTGGCAGCAAATAAAACATGCAGAGCTTTGTGAGCCATAAAAAGCGAGTTTGAATTATCTTCAGAGAAGCCTTTTTAAAGGGGGTTGAAAAACTAATCAGATTTGCCTCTAAACAATCACTAAATCTGTAAGCACGAGTGTATGTTCTAGGTATAAATAGGCTGCAGTAAACCCAAGTAGAGTTCTCCTGTAGGCCCCATAACTCTGTAAGACAGCCTTTACTCAACCAACTCTTGCTTCTGAGCTCCCTCCTGACCAACTTGGGACTCTGGACACCACATCCAGCCAGGCTTCTGGTCACCACAAGCATAACTGTACTGGCCTTCAGGCTAAATGGCATGAAGCCAAAGGTCCAGTGTTCCCTGGGTGAGGCTGGAGTCAGGAATCAAAATAGACACTCCAAAGCAAACCAAGAGTATAAAGAGGCCAGAGACTGCATGATACACACTGAGTGTGAGTCAAAGTGGGTAACAAGGGGTACAGCCAGCAGGGGCACTGGAATTGATAAGAAACAGTCTGAAGAGAGACCACAAACTGCCAAAATGAAGAAAAGGACCCTTCTCACAGGGTGCCATAATAGCTGTCTATTGCCATGTCACAAATCACCCCATTTAATACATTTGCTCATGATTTTGGGGGGCAGTAACTTGACCTAGGCTCAGTGGGCAATTCTTCTGTGGATTTTGTCTTTGGCCACAGATGATGATTGCAGCCATGAAATTAAAAGACGCTTAATCCTTGGAAGGAAAGTTATGACCAACCTAGATAGCATATTCAAAAGCAGAGACATTACTTGGCCAACAAAAGTCTGTCTAGTCAAGGCTATGGTTTTTCCAGTGGTCATGTATGGATGTGAAAGTTGGACTATGAAGAAAGCTGAGCGCTGAAGAATTGATGCTTTTGAACTGTGGTGTTGGAGAAGACTCTTGAGCATCCCTTGGACTGCAAGGAGATCCAACCAGTCCATCCTAAAGGAGACCAGTCCTGGGTGTTCATTGGAAGGAATGATGCTAAAGCTGAAACTCCAATACTTTGGCCAACTTATGCGAAGAGTTGACTCATTGGAAAAGACTCTGAGCTGGGAGGGGTTGGAGGCAAGAAGATAACGGGACAACAGAGGATGACATGGCTGGATGGCATCACCGACTCGATGGACATGAGTTTGAGTGAACTCCGGGAGTTGGTGATGGACAGGGAGGCCTGGCGTGCTGCAATTCATGGGGTCACAAAGAGTCGGACACGACTGAGCAACTGAACTGAACTCCTAGGTTGAAGTCACCTAGCAGCTGAGTGGGGCTGGGTGGTGTAAGATGGTCCCATTCACATGGCTGGTAGCTGTGGCTGGCCACTGGCTAGTTGGTCTGTGGAGACTTAGCTGGGCTGGTCTATCTCTGCTTTATATGACCTCTCATCTTCATGATGGTTAGATCATGATTTTGCCATATGGCACTTACAGGGCAACATTCCAACAGTGTGAGAAATGAAGCTTCAGGACTGCTTGGAATTTTCACCACCTTCTTCTGGTCAGCGTGAATCCTGAGGCCAGCCAAAACTTAAGGGAGTAGAGACCACCTCTTGACAGGAGGAGCATCCAGATCACACTGGAAAGGAGTGTGAGCACTAGGAGTGGAGGAGTTGTTGCAGTCAGCTTGGCAAACACCATAACCTAGGTGAGTATCTGTAGGTGACCAGGTCAGTCCAGAGGCCTCTGGGAGCCCATGGAGTTGGAGTATGAGCTGGAGTATGGCACCAGCTCATTTCTCAATAAGCTTAAGAGCAATAGACACCTTTGTTTTCCAGGAGTCACAGCAGTCCAAAACCATAAGTGTCATGTGTTATTGAGTGCCATCAGTTATTTGGAAAGTAATTTCATCTACAGGTGCTTTTAAAAGATACTTGAATCGTAAAGAAATTTGGGGTGGGGGTACTATTATGGTCAGTCGGAGAAGACAATGGCACCCCACTCCAGTACTCTTGCCTTGAAAATCCCATGGACGGAGAAGCCTGGTAGGCTGCAGTCCAGGGGGTCATGAAGAGTCGGACACGACTGAGCGACTTCACGTTCACTTTTCACTTTCATGCATTGGAGAAGGAAATGGAACCCACTCCAGTGTTCTTGCCTGGAGAATCCCAGGGCTGGGGGACCTTGGTGGGCTGCCATCTATCGGGTCGCACAGAGTTGGACATGACTGAAGCGACTTAGCATCAGCAGCATTATGGTCAGTGAAGTTGCTTTTTGTATATTTCATAACTGAGTATTTATTATAAATTAGCTTCAATTCACTGATCTATGCAGTACATTTACCTCAGAAATTTCACTTATAAGATGTGGTTGTTGTTTAGTAGCTAAGCAATGGCTGACTCTTTGCGACCCCATGGACTGTAGCTTGCCAGGCTCCTCTGTTCATGGGATTTTCCAGGCAAGAATACTGGAGTGGGTTGCCATTTCCTCCTCCAGGGGATCTTCCTGACCCAGGGATCGAACCCCCATTCTTAAATTCCCTGCTTTAACAGGCAGGTCCTTTACCACTGAGCCAACCAAGGAAGCTTAAAATATAAGATAGGCATCTTCCAATCAATATAGATAATTACTAGTCATTCTGATAGAATTGGAGGAAAAGGATTATCTTTCCCTAGTTGATGGGTGACTCACTCAGTGGATTTGGAGCTGGAAACTTTGGCTACCCTCCTATCCACCTCAAGTAGTGGTCAAGCTCAACATAGCCTTTGATTATTCAGCATTTTCTCTTTCCAAAGATTTTGGAATAAGTCTTTTTTTTTAATTAATTAATTTTTATTTTTTAGTTTGTTTTGCTTTACAATACTGTATTCGTTTTGCTATACATTGACATGAATCAGCCATGAGTGTACATGAACTCCCAATCCCGAC
>SJXQ01003319.1:41910-114309 GCA_006408695.1 Aepyceros melampus | reverse complement strand
TGGGGAAAGGTGATGTGGATCTTCAGAGATTATAAATAAAAAGAATGCTTTTAAGTCAAAAATAAATTTATAGTTTCATACTTGTTCAACATTATATTCTCCATTTGTTTAGTTTAATCCCTGCGTATCAATCACTTATTTCTCAATGTTAATTGCTCAGTTTTATCCTATTTGAGACACAGGCTACAAGGAAAATATCAATATGTCTTTCTCATATCTCAGGGACTTCACAATTAAGAAGTGGAGGCATTTGTAGAGTGATGAGTAGATAACCAAATAATCAACAGGAGGCTTCTTATGCTTGGCTCTAAAAACCTTCACATGAAAAATTCAAGAGTAGTTAGTAAAATCAACTCATAAACTTGTATCTAGGCAAGCATAACATACGTGGCTTAAAGGGAAATAGATATTTAATCAAGTCATTTTCTTAAAAATTATTAGGTCAGTTGTTATATGTAAGTACAACCTTGGTGAGCACAAGTCAAGAAGTTCTGTTCTGGTACCATTACTAATCAATTCAACAAATGTATATGGACAATTCTCTGAATGCAGGAAATGGGCTAAAGGAGATAAACACACACCTCGCACCATAAGAGGCTTTCAATCCAGCAGGGAGATGGACTGCTACACCACTGTGCCCACATTTCACTACAGTGCACTTCTCTTTAAGATGGGTATATGACAGGTCATGGTGAAGAGGTCTGACAGAATGTGGTCCAGTGGAGAAGGGAATGGCAAACCACTTCAGTATTCTTGCCTTGAGAACCCCATGAACAGTATGAAACGGCAAAAAGATAGGATACTGAAAGAGAAACTCCCCAGGTCAGTAGGTGCTGCTGGATATCAGTGGAGAAATAACTCCAGAAAGAATGAAGGGATGGAGCCAAAGCAAAAACACTACCCAGTTGTGGATGTGACTGGTGATAGAAGCAAGGTCCGATGCTGTAAAGAGCAAACTGCACAGGTCTGACAGAATGTGGTCCACTGGAGAAGGGAATGGCAAACCACTTCAGTATTCTTGCCTTGAGAACCCCATGAACAGTATGAAACGGCAAAAAGATAGGATACTGAAAGAGAAACTCCCCGGGTCAGTAGGTGCTGCTGGATATCAGTGGAGAAATAACTCCAGAAAGAATGAAGGGATGGAGCCAAAGCAAAAACACTACCCAGTTGTGGATGTGACTGGTGATAGAAGCAAGGCCCGATGCTGTAAAGAGCAAACTGCGTAGGAACCTGGAATGTCAGGTCCATGAATCAAGGCAAATTGGAAGTGGTCAAACAGAAGATGGCAAGAGTGAACACTGATATTCTAGAAATCAATGAACTAAGATGGACAGGAATGGGTGAATTTAATTCAGATGACCATTGTATCTACTACTGTGGGCAGGAATCCTTAGAAGAAATGGAGTAGCTATCATAGTCAACAAAAGAGTACAAAATGCAGTACTTAGATGTAATCTCAAAAACAGCAGAATGATCTCTGATCATTTCCAAGGCAAACCATTCAATATCACAGTAATCCAAGTCTATGCCCCAACCAGTAACTCTGAAGAAGCTGAGGTTGAACAGTTCTATGAAGACCTACAAGACCTTCTAGAACTAACACCCCAAAAAGGTGTCCTTTTCATTATAGAGGACTGGAATGCAAAAGTAGGAAGTCAAGAAATACCTGGAGTAACAGGCAAATTTGGCCTTGGAGTACAGAATGAAGCAGAGCAAAGGCTAATAGGGTTCCGCCAAGAGAATGCACTGGTCATAGCAAACACCCTCTTCCAACAACACAAGAGAAGACTCTACACATGGACATCACCAGATGGTCAACACCGAAATCAGACTGATTATATTCTTTGCAGCCAAAGATGGAGAAGCTCTATACAGTCAGCAAAAACAAGACCGGGAGCTGACTGTGGCTCAGATCATGAACTTCTCATTGCCAAATTCAGACTTAAATTGAAGAAAGTGGGGGAAATCACTAGATCATTCAGGTATGACCTATCAAATCCCTTATGACTATACAGTGGAAGTGAGAAATAGATTTAACGGACTAGATCTGATAGACAGAATGCCTGATGGATGAGGCTCATGACATCATAAAGGAGATGGGAATCAAGATCATCTCCAAGAAAAAGAAATGCAAAAAAGCAAAATGGCTATCTGAGGAGGCCTTACAAACAGATGGGAAAAGAAGAGAAGTGAAAAGCAAAGGAGAAAAGGAAAGACATACCCATTTGAATGCAGAGTTCCAAAGAATACCAAGGAGGGATAAGAAAATCTTCCTCAGCAATCAATGCAAAAAATAGAGGAAAACAACAGAATGGGAAAGACTAGAGATCTCTTCAAGAAAATTAGAGACACCAAGGGAATGTTTCATACAAAGATGGGCTCAATAAAGGACAGAAATGATCTGGACCTAACAGAAACAGAAGATATTAAGAAGAGGTGGCAAGAATACCCAGAAGAACTGTACAAAAAAGATCTTCATGACCCAGATAATCACAATGGTGTGATCACTCACCTAGAGCCAGACATCCTGGAATGTGAAGTCAAGTGGGCCTTAGAAAGCATCACTACAAGCAAAGCTAGTGGAGGTGATGGAATTTCAGTTGAGCTATCTCAAATCCTAAAAGATGATGCTGTGAAAGTGCTGCACTCAATATGCCAGCAAATTTGGAAAACTCAGCAGTAGCTACAGGACTGGAAAAGGTCAGTGTTCATTCCAATTCCCTAAGAAAGGCAATGCCAAAGAATGTTCAAACTACCGCATAAGTGTACTCATCTCATATGCTAGTAAAGTAATGCTCTAAATTCTCCAAGCCAGGCTTCAGCAATATGTGAACCGTGAACTTTCAGATATTCAAGATGGATTTAGAAAAGGCAGAGGAACCAGAGATCAAATTGCCAACATCTACTGGATCATCAAAAAAGCAAGAGAGTTTCAGAAAAACATCTATTTCTGCTCTGTTGACTATGCCAAGTCTTTGAATGTGTGGATCACATTAAACTGTGGAAAATTCTGAGAAAGATGGGAGTACCAGACCACCTGACCTGCCTCTTGAGAAACCTGTATGCAGGTCAGGAAGCAACAGTTAGAACTGGACATGGAACAACAGACTGGTTCCAAATAGGAAAAGGAGTACGTCAAGGCTGTATATTGTCACCCTGCTTATTTAACCTATACACAGAGCACATCATGAGAAATGTTGGGCTGAAGGAAGTACAAGCTGGAATCAAGATTGCTGGGAGAAATATCAATAACCTCAGATATGCAGATGACACCACTTTTATGGCAGAAACTGAAGAAGAACTAAAGAGCCTCTTGATGAAAGTGAAAGAGGAGAGTGAAAAAGTTGGCTTAAAGCTCAACATTCAGAAAATGAAGATCATGGCAAATAGATCTGAAAACAGTGGAAACAGTGGCTGACTTTATTTTGGGGAGCTCTAAAATCAGTGCAGATGGTGACTACAGTGTCGGGAGCCAGAGCAAGGAATCCCACCCGTGACAGGGTCACGTGGCAAACTCAGATGGCAGGGCAATTTGAGTCATCGGATTTCTCCCTGGTTTTTCCTGAACATGTGCCCCCCAAAATAAGAATTTGTCTGTTTTCACATTATTTTCTGATTTTCTCTGGAAAAAGTTAATTCAGAGCTTTGGTTCCCTACATTTGGAAGTGTTTCAGCCCAACCCCCCTTTGATAATGCTCTAGCCTGCCTAACAAGTTCCCCTGACCTTCTACAAGCTTGTGAATTGCTCACAACTTCCCAACTGTGAGGGGCACAAAAGCCTTAAAGTATCTTAAAGTTTCAGAGCTTTTTCAAATTTATATTGATGACAGGATTTCACGGTTAACTCAATGATTGCTGCCAGACCTCTTTATTTTTTATCTATCGGGCACCCAAGAAGATGTAGTCAATGTAAATGGGATATGGAAAAGGATATATAGTAGTTTTGATGTTAGCAATACTAGACTTTTGCTATAAATCACTGTACTTCCTTTTATTACAAATTGCTGTATTTTTATTTAGTGTTTTCTGAGAGTGGCATTCAGACTTTGGAAAGATTAACACAAAAGAGTCTTCTGGTTAACAAAACCTCATCAGAGAGAGCCATAGAAATGTTAACAGGCCTCTTGGCCAGAAAATAATGTAAACCGCCTGAGACCTTTTGTAACGGGAGAGTATGCAAAAAAGAAAGCCTTGCCTCAATGAGGGTCAGGACTGCTGCCCCTGTATAACTCTGCATATTCCATTATGTACAACTTGGGGTATATAAGCTGAGTTTGAAAAATAAACAGCCCTTTTTTTCCTCTTGGAACCTTACACCGATGCTGGGTTTCCCCATGTCGTTATTTTCTCTCCTTTTTCTCCCCTTTTTCGGCTGAATTCCCATCTGGGGCGCGGAGGCTCACCATGTCTACTTACCTATCCCAGCTGCTAAGATCTGTAAGAGAGAGAGAGCCCAGGGCGGGGCACTCTCTGATATTCAAACGGACGCCAGTGGCCTAACGTAGATGGTACAAGCTCCTTGTCTGGAACTTTATTGGCTTTCCACGTGAACCAAGTTATTCAGCCTCCTTTTTTCCACTAATTTACTACTATACTATTCTATCCTTAGCTAGCCTGTTCTCTCCTATCCTGTCCTATCCCACCCGCTCTGTCCCCGCTTTGAATATCCCTGGATCCACCGGGGCTGGTCCCCGGCACTACAGCCATGAAATTAAAAGATGCTTGCTCCTTGGAAGAAAAGTTATGACCAACCTAGACAGCATATTAAAAAGCAGAAACATTACTTTGCCAACAAAGGTCCATCTAGTCAAGGCTATGATTTTTCCAGTAGTCATGTATGGATGTGAGAGATGGACTAAAAAGAAAGCTATGCACCGAAGAATTGATGCTTTTGAATTGTGATGTTGGAGAAGACTCTTGAGAGTCCCTTGGACTGCAAGGAGACCCAACCAGTCCATCCTAAAGGAGATCAGTCCTGGGTGTTCATTGGAAGGACTGATGTTGTTAGCCAAAACTCCAATAGTTTGGCCACCTTATGCGAAGAGCTGACTCATTTGAAAAGACCCTGATGCTGGGAAAGATTGAGGGCAGGAGGAGAAGGGGACAACAGAGGATGAGATGGCTGGATGGCATCACTCACTCAATGGACATGGTTTGGGTGGACCCCGGGAGTTGGTGATGGACAGGGAGGTCTGGCATGCTGCGGTTCATGGGGTTGCAAAGAGTCGGACACGACTGAGCAACTGAACTGAACTGATGATCTGAGTAGAGGAAATGAGAGGAATTTTTCCATTAAAATTAAGGAAAAGAAAGCAAGTTGAAATATCTCTATCTTCTAGAGTAGAAATATTATGAGAACAAGACAAATCCATTACACATACAAAAATTTTAATGGCAAAACTAAATGTGCTCAGTTGGAAAATAATGAAGATTTGGAAAAAATTATTTTGAAATAAACCTCTGTAAAGTTTAGACTGGAATAAATAAGAAGCTCTGAGTTAAGTATGCTGCAGAGTACTCAAATTGTTCAAATTGATCATGCTTTCAATAAAGTGCTTACAATATTCTTAAAATACTAAAAACTGGAAAGAATCCACCAACGGCTATGAGAAAGTGCCAAGACATCTCTACAAGCCACAAACTTTCTCATTTACCCAGTTTGGTTTTCTCACTAAAAAGTAGTAGGCAGGGGATGACAAGAATTACAGAAATCTTTTTAAAGCATCTAGAATATAATGGCATCATGACTAATATGCTTTAGGCTTTTATGAAGGGAAAAAAATCAGATGAGACAAACTTGGGAGATGTTTTTGATAGGATGCCAGAATTAATTAATGGAACACAGTAGGTGTTGATTTTATGTCATTATAAGTTAAGCCTTTTACTTTGCAGTCAGGAATGAAAAATAAATATCAAACTGGCCTGAACCGTTCTCCTGATTTAATAGCTTAATTTCCAGAAATGCCAGTGAAAAACAACCCAAATGTTTGCCTAGGCCAAATCTTCTTTATTATAGTTCATCCATTTTCTCTTGTTCACAAGGAAGACAGCACCTAACAGAGCTTAATTAAGTTTATATTTTACAGCACAAGTCACATGGCCTTACAAAAGAAAGCTTGTTAGAGGAAAATGAAGAGGATGTATCCTAGGAGCCAGCCCATAGAAAAGCATGTGAAGCCCACCACAGTCTTCCTCAGAGCTGCGTAGTGTTGGCAGTTTAGTCACTAAGTTGTGTCCAACTCTCGCAGCCCCGTGGATTGTGGCCCACCAGGCTCCTCTGCCCTCTGTCCATGGGATTTCCCAAGCACGAATAGGAGTGGGCTGTCATTTCCTTCTCCAGGGGATCTTGCCCACCTGGAGATCAAAGCCAGGTCTCCTGCATTGCAGGCAGATTCCTTATTAACTGAGCTACCAGGGAAACCCCCTGGTGGCTAATGCAACAAGGAGGACTCCATTTTTCACAACGTTAAGAAAACTGACACTGTACTCTAAGCCAGGAACGTGATGAACATATCCTACGTCCATGTCAGGAAAGGAATGTTTCCAGGAAATTCTTATGTAATCCTAATGACACTTCTTCACCACCTAGGTTTGTAGCTTCTGTGTTCTTTCTTTCCCTTAACATTCACAAAGAATGTCAGAAGCATTCTCCCCAGCCCCCCGTGAAAGACACCATGCATTATGAAATTCCCTTAAGGTAAAAAGGTGTTAGTGTCACTGCAGAGCAGTTTATTCTGACAGAGGAGCTTGTGTGTCAGAGCCTAGGGAATCAAGTTGCTAGAACAACTTGCTTGCTAAGGTTTTTGAGGCCATCAGGTTGACCCCAGTGAAGTGACTCATTCCCTGTCAAAGTGAAATATAATAGTTTAGAAGAGGATCTAAATCAGGTATATAATTTGAAAGGAAATAAAATCAAATGGACTTGTTGGAATTGCTCTAAGAAAACTAACGATAAGGTCAGTTGCATATGAAAATGAAAGCAAAATAAGAGTTGCTCAAGAAAACTACAAGTTTATGATACCTTCATATAGAACAAATCCAAATACAGATATAGTGTAAGCTTGGTATGAAAGCATCATGGTGACATAAGAAAGGCAAGTTCATCTCTCTGCTCCACCAACTCAGTAAATGGCTTTCATTTCCAAGGTCATCTCATAGTTCAAGACTGCCAGTGGAGCTTCAGCCATTACAGACGCATTCCACACAACAGGATGAGAAATGAGAGAAAAGGTGAAAAGGTCTTGTCCCCAGCCAAGTCAGCTCCCTTTGAGCTCTCTTTCCAGAAGTCTCATGAAACACTTCTACTTGTATCTCACTGGTGAGATCTCAGTTGTATGGCAATACCTAGAGGCAAGGAAGGCTGGGAAAAAATTCTTCTAGAGTGATCATTGCTCTCTATGCTTTGAATCAGGATTCATTGAAAAGGAACATTTAAAATTCATTTAAAAGTGGGAATGGATGTTTGAGTAAGTAACCACCTTTCCCGACTGGTTCAATTTTTTCCCCCATGTTTATAAAACCTAACATGTGACATGTAGTAAGAGAAAACAGATTGGTGGTTGCCTGGAGACAGGAAAAAGGTGCAGGAAGGGGAACTACAGAGGGACATGAGGCATTCTTGAAGGAATGATGGACATGTTCACTATCTCGATCATGACAATGTTTCGCCGTTCCACATACATCAAGTACACGCATAGAGAATGTACTATGCCAAATGTTTGTGCCTCCTTAAATTCATATGTTGAAAAACCTAATCCCCAGTGTGATGGTTTATGGAGGTGGGGCCTTTAGGAGGTGATTAGGTCATGAGGTGGATTCCTCATGAATGAGATTAGTGCCTTCATAAAACAGACCTTAGAGAGCTTCCAGCCCCCTTCTTCCATGTGAGGACCTAGTGAATGGATTGCCATCTCACTAGACCTCAAATCTGCTGGGCCCTGATCTTAGACTTCCAGCCTCCAGAACTGGGAGAAATAAACCTTTGAAGTATATAAGCCACCTAGTCTAGGGTACATCTGTTATCGCAGCCTGAACAGACTAGGACATACTGTATGTTAATTATACCTTATTAGAGCTGTTAAAAGTGTGAAGTGCAAAACTAAAAAGTGAAACTAACAAATGAGAATATGCACACACACTTTTCAGGAAACCATATTCTATTGCTATTAAACCATATCCTAGTGCTATTAAAAGAACAGTTAATCCCTCTTCATCACGGAGTTGCTTTTTAAAGTACCCCTCCTGTGAGACTGAGAGGTTCTTATAACACCTGTGAACAGAGATATAATAATGATGGCGTTAGATTATCTACTGCACCACCTCATAGGTAAAGACTGCCAAGCAGGCAACAGAAGGGGTCTCTAATTCACCAGTTTTTAAAAAGCCAAACATTTTACTTGGAAGAGAAGCTCATTAAATCTATTATCTCTGATTCTCCTTGCAGATAGCTGAGGAGGCTTAGGTATGAACAATTATTTCTTTCACACAGTGAGCAGCAGTGAACAGACAGAATTCAAAGATTCGTCTGTCTCCTATGGAGGTGGGGGGGTGAGTGGATATAATTCAGTTATCATTCATAATCTCAAATCCCTGCTTTGAGCTTCAAATTCATATGACTGGGAGTCTAGTGAACACCTGTGAGCTCTGGAAGGACAGGATCAATGCTGGACTCACAAAGAAGGCAGGTTATAAATGTGCATATGTCAATGAGTGTGTGTGTGCGTGTGTGTGTAGAAAAAAACACAACACTGTCTGGAAAGGATTCATACAGGTTTGCTGGGGTAAGTTTATGGAAAGTGTGGACTTCCATTTATTGTACATGTGTGCATTCATTTGCATTTTCTACAGTAAGCATGAATCACTTTTTTAATTTTCTAAAATATATAGAAACATACAGGAATTCCATACCTTTCTGTTTTTCAGCTGCTATTGATCTTCATCGCTTCTCCCTTGGCCATTGTACCATTCTCCTGTTATATTTCTTTGCCTCCAGTCTCTCCCTCCCTTGGCTCCCCCTCCAGGGTTACTATCCTATTGCTCCCTCCTTAAAACCCAAACTGAACAGGATTAAGTTCCCTCCTCAGAATGACTTCTAAAGCCCTTAACCTGCCCAGAGCCCCGTCTTCATCCCTACTGCACTTCCTCGTCCTCTTTCTGCTGAAAACACCACATACACATTTTCCCTTCACAAGTTGACACCTTTATCCTCATTGCTTCTGCCTCAAATGTCTTTCTTTACCTGCCTTCCTCAGAAAACTTCCTGGGAATTCTTTAGGGTCCATCTCAATGTTATCCCCTGCCTCAAGCAGAGCTCCCAACTTGATATGCTGGGTGTACTCTCCACATGAGCAGTTCTATGGTGGCCTGTGATACATCTGTGCTCACATTCTCACAAGGCTGTGTGTACCACAGGAATAACACTCCTCCTCAGCAAATCCTTGACCCCCAATCCTGCTCACTGCCTACCTCCTGGATGTTCAACCAACTATCTTTTTTTTTTAATTTATTTTTATTTTTCCGGTTTGTTTTGTTTATGATACTGTATTCATTTTGCTATACATTGACATGAATCAGCCATGAGTGTACATGAACTCCCAATCCCAACCCCCACCTCCCCCCTCCCACCCCACACCATCTCTCTGGACTATCCCCGTGCCTCAGTCCCAAGCATCCTACATCCTGCATCGAACCTAGACTGGCGATCCATTTCACTTATGATATCATACATGTTGCACTGCCATTTTCCCAAATCATCCCTCCCTCTCCCTCTCCCACAGAGTCCAAAAGGCTGTTCTATACATCTGTGTCTCTTTTGCTGTCTCATGTACAGGTTTATCATTACCATCTTTCTAAATTCCATATATATGTGTAAGTATACTGTATTGGTGTATGAGGCCACCATCAACCTAATACCAAAACCTGACAAAGACGCCACAAAAAAAGAAAACTACAGGCCAATATCACTGATGAACATAGGTGCAAAAATCCTAAACAAAATTTTAGCAATCAGAATCCAACAACACATTAAAAAGATCATACACCATGACCAAGTGGGCTTTATTCCAGGGATGCAATGATTCTTCAATATCCACAAATCAATCAATGTAATTCACATTAACAAACTGAAAAATAAAAACCATATGATTATCTCAATAGATGCAGAGAAGGCCTTCGACAAAATTCAACAACCAACTCTCTTTAAATGAGTAAGAGATAAGTCAGTCCCACTCTGCCGAGTGCCACACCAGCACTGCCATCAGAAGCACCCCAAGATCCCCATGTCTGACTGTGCCCCCACCAGCAAGGTGTCCTGCTCCCTGCTGATGCCTCCACCATGACGTTTCAAGGTTCTATTCTTCCACGAGTTGCCGGGGATATGGCCTTTGACAACCACTTACCAAAAAAGCCTTCTGTTTCCTTAACCAAAAAGCCTGCGGCTTGTTGGGAGGACTAGGTGGGACAGCACGTGTAAAGCTCCCAGTATTGCTCCCCTTTTCGTTAGTTAGTTAGTTAAGTCGCTCAGTCGTGTTCGACTGTTTGCAACCCCGTGGATGTAGCCCACCAGGCTCCTCCATCCATGGGATTCTCCAGGCAAGAATACTGGAGTGGGTTGCCATTTCCTTCTCCAGAGGATCTTCCCTACCCAGGGATCAAACCCAGGTCTCCCGCATTAGAGGCAGACGCTTTAACCTCTGAGCCACCAGGGAAGCCCTTTTCTTCGATTCTTGAAAACAAGAAATACTTGGCCATCTCTTAAACTATTTAATACCGGTGACACAGGTAATAGAGGCTGTAAAGGGCCAAAGTTTGGGGAGAGCATTCTGCCTGGTCACTCAGGTCATCTCACAAACACCTGCTCTGTCTCCTCAAACAACCCTGCCCTCTGGTTGCCCCTGTGGTGCTTCCTCAAACATTCCCTGTCTTCCTCCACCTGCAGGGCTGTTTCTACCTGTCTTTCCTGCTGCAGGTACGTGTGCTCAGTCATGTCAGCTCTTTGCAGCCCCATAGACTGTAGTCTACTAGTGAGAGGGTAACAGGCAGGAAGGCCAGGGGTCTCCAAACAAAGGAAACAGCCTGCAAGTGACAGACATTTTATCTCTCTTAAGCGGCAGGAGGAAACAAACTAGCGATATTTTTTCCTTCTCTATACAAATTTAAAAGGAGGTTTCTCTTAAAATTCTGTGTTGCCATAATGACATCTGATTTCACCTGAAGTTAAACAATGCCTTTTTCTTATGGAAATGTTTATCTTAAGCTATGCTAATGTACTATGCATCCACCCCAAACTCTATCTTCAAGTTGGTTCCGCCTTTATGATTCTTCAATATCCACAAATCAATCAATGTAATTCACATTAACAAACTGAAAAATAAAAACCATATGATTATCTCAATAGATGCAGAGAAGGCCTTCGACAAAATTCAACAACCAACTCTCTTTAAATGAGTAAGAGATAAGTCAGTCCCACTCTGCCGAGTGCCACACCAGCACTGCCATCAGAAGCACCCCAAGATCCCCATGTCTGACTGTGCCCCCACCAGCAAGGTGTCCTGCTCCCTGCTGATGCCTCCACCATGACGTTTCAAGGTTCTATTCTTCCACGAGTTGCCGGGGATATGGCCTTTGACAACCACTTACCAAAAAAGCCTTCTGTTTCCTTAACCAAAAAGCCTGCGGCTTGTTGGGAGGACTAGGTGGGACAGCACGTGTAAAGCTCCCAGTATTGCTCCCCTTTTCGTTAGTTAGTTAGTTAAGTCGCTCAGTCGTGTTCGACTGTTTGCAACCCCGTGGACTGTAGCCCACCAGGCTCCTCCATCCATGGGATTCTCCAGGCAAGAATACTGGAGTGGGTTGCCATTTCCTTCTCCAGAGGATCTTCCCTACCCAGGGATCAAACCCAGGTCTCCCGCATTAGAGGCAGACGCTTTAACCTCTGAGCCACCAGGGAAGCCCTTTTCTTCGATTCTTGAAAACAAGAAATACTTGGCCATCTCTTAAACTATTTAATACCGGTGACACAGGTAATAGAGGCTGTAAAGGGCCAAAGTTTGGGGAGAGCATTCTGCCTGGTCACTCAGGTCATCTCACAAACACCTGCTCTGTCTCCTCAAACAACCCTGCCCTCTGGTTGCCCCTGTGGTGCTTCCTCAAACATTCCCTGTCTTCCTCCACCTGCAGGGCTGTTTCTACCTGTCTTTCCTGCTGCAGGTACGTGTGCTCAGTCATGTCAGCTCTTTGCAGCCCCATAGACTGTAGTCTACTAGTGAGAGGGTAACAGGCAGGAAGGCCAGGGGTCTCCAAACAAAGGAAACAGCCTGCAAGTGACAGACATTTTACTCTCTTAAGCGGCAGGAGGAAACAAACTAGCGATATTTTTTCCTTCTCTATACAAATTTAAAAGGAGGTTTCTCTTAAAATTCTGTGTTGCCATAATGACATCTGATTTCACCTGAAGTTAAACAATGCCTTTTTCTTATGGAAATGTTTATCTTAAGCTATGCTAATGTACTATGCATCCACCCCAAACTCTATCTTCAAGTTGGTTCCGCCTTTTGGGCTCAGACCTACTTGATAAACCAGTATGTTATACTCTGATAAGTAAGTAAGTAAGTAAAGTCACTCAGTCGTGTCCGACTCTTTGTGACCGCATGGACTGCAGCCCACCAGGCTCCTCAGTCCATGAGATTCTCCAAGCAAGAATACTGGAGTGGGTTGCCATTTCCTTCTCCAGGGGATCTTCTTGACCCAGGGATTGAACCCGGGTCTCCCGCATTGGAGGCAGACGCTTTAACCTCTGAGCCACCAGGGAAGCTCTGATATTGTTCCTCTAATCTATGTAAATGAAACTTTTTGTACAGTGATCTGCTCTTCTTTAAGATTCAAGTTAATCATTTTATGGCCCAAGATAAACCATTTGGAGCCAAGGTTATCCCAAAATACGTCTTATGGGTGAGGGGCCTGGTGCCATTCTAAGTTTTGAGAGATTCCTTTCTTTCATTAACAGACTGCTGGTGACTATATAACATCCAGCTGAAGGCTAGCAGGGGGGTACTCTTTCTGCCCCCTTCTGATGCCTATGTCAGAAGCTTTCTCTATCTCCTTTATACTTTAATAAAACTTTATTACACAAAAGCTCTGAGCTATCAAGCCTCGTCTCTGGCCCCGGATTGAATTCTTCTCCTCCGGAGGCCAAGAATCCTGGTATTGTGATTCAACAACAACCTTTCACTAGCCCTCTGTCCCATGGGATTTCCTAGTCAAGAATATCGGAGTGGGTCGCCATTTCCTACTCCAGGGAATCTTCCCCACCCAGGAACAGAACCCTTCTCTGCGTAACTTTTACCTATCCTTTAAGGTCCAGTCAAGGGCCTCCTCCTCTGTAGAGTCTGCTATGTCAACTTGAGAAGGACTCAGGTCGTGCTTTCTCTGTGTTTCTACAGAAGCTCACACCCACCTTCTCCACTGACCTCTGTCACATCCCTCAAAGCCACCAAGGGGCTGCTTCCCTACACCCGAGAGGACAAAGCTTCTTCACAAGTGTCAGTGTCTTCCTTCTCCAGGATCCTTAAGAGGTTCTGCTCCAGAAGGTGAGCCAGCATTTGTATCCAAAGCTACCGAGTAAATAAAGACAAAAGCCATTTCCTACTCCAGGGAATCTTCCCCACCCAGGAACAGAACCCTTCTCTGCGTAACTTTTACCTATCCTTTAAGGTCCCAGTCAAGGGCCTCCTCCTCTGTAGAGTCTGCTATGTCAACTTGAGAAGGACTCAGGTCGTGCTTTCTCTGTGTTTCTACAGAAGCTCACACCCACCTTCTCCACTGACCTTTGTCACATCCCTCAAAGCCACCAAGGGGCTGCTTCCCTACACTCGAGAGGACAAAGCTTCTTCACAAGTGTCAGTGTCTTCCTTCTCCAGGATCCTTAAGAGGTTCTGCTCCAGAAGGTGAGCCAGCATTTGTATCCAAAGCTACCGAGTAAATAAAGACAAATTTAATTACAACTGACAGAATTTTACATAGGGAGGTCATTATTTGCGTCTGGAACAAGAAAGAGGCCCTTATTAAATCGTCTTAAAACACAAAGTGCCAAGAGACAGTGTTATCACTGCATGGTGTGGTGGGAATTCCTGGCTCTCCTCTCTGCACTGGAATTTAATTTCTACCTTAAATAAATCTCGCTCTCAGTGGGGGTTTTGACAGTACGAGGCCATTAATGAGAAAGAAAACCCTGGAAACCTAATTATCTGCTCAAAAGACATCTAGGGACAGCTATGTCAGGCAAAGGTGTGAAATCTGACTAGTGTTTTCACTCTGGGGCCGTGCTGCACCTCGGTGTTTGTAACTAATGCAATTATTTTTCCTCTAGGGCTGTCGCTAAGAGACATTTTAAAGAATGATATTTAAAGTGACCACATAGTAGATTAAAGAAAAGGAAGTAACAGATTTTATACTGACATCATCAAAAAGAAAGCCAGGTGTGCTGACAAAGGAGATGGCTCCTTCAAGCAAGATTGTAGCTATTCTCTGCTGGGCAACCTTTCAACTGAAAGGTGCAGGTGAGGGAGCAAGGGCTCTACAGAGAAAAGAGCGGGAGGACCACTAGGACAAAAATAGTTCACAGTCTATGCCATGTTATTCGTCATTCGAAATAAAGGTTTTAACTGGCAGCTTCTGACCAGATGATGATGAATTTGCTGGGCATGTGCTGGTGCTGTGCTATGGTGTTTTGTTTTATTTTAGTGCTATGTTTTATTCATTCTGTTCTTTGAGTGGCCTGAATTCAGTGTTACTATATGTGCACATAACCTTTAAGAGCAGACCCTACTGTCTGATTGCCTCATTGCCTCAGAAATAGTCAGAGAATCTCAGAAACATTTCACTCCAAAAAGAAATATGTTCACTTTACTGGAGGAAAATTTAATTGTATATATCAAAGGTCTTAAAAGGTGACTGTCTTTGAGGCAGAAATACACCTCCTGGGAATTCATCTTAAGAAAACTATTAAGGATATGTGCAAATCTGTGTATATAAGGCTGATCACTGTAGTGACGAGTTTGAGCCCCTTAAATAGCTGACTATTATAAATAGCTTTAAAAAAAGCTATGATCCACTTATGTAATGAATATGATAGCATCCAAAATTATATTATAGAAATACACTTACTGACACTGAGAGACGTTCATAGCATGGTAAACTGGAAAAAATGTTACAAAACAATATGAATAGGATGATCTCGTTTTTGTGAGAAAGATACTGTAGGTTTTTTAGTGAGGAGTGGTTGTTTTGTTTGTTTTTTTTTCCTTACCTAGTCAGGTCAGGGGATTGGTCAGTTAAAAGAAAAAAAAATAGGTTAAATGGTAAAACACAAGAAACAAAATGAAGGATGATAGGTTCTGTATGTTAAAATGTTTAATGTTAAATCTATAAATATATGTCAGTTCAGTTCACTTCAGTTGCTCAGTCGTGTCCGACTCTTTGAGACCCCATGAATTGCAGCACGCCAGGCCTCCTTGTCTATCACCAACTCCCGGAGTTCACTCAGACTCACGTCCATTCAGTTCGTGATGCCATCCAGGCATCTCATCCTTGGTCATCCCCTTCTCCTCCTGCCCCCAATCCCTCCCAGCATCAGGGTCTTTTCCAATGAGTCAACTCTTCTCATGAGATGGCCAAAGTACTGGAGTTTCAGCTTTGGCATCATTCCTTCCAAAGAAATCCCAGGGCTGATCTCCTTCAGAATGGACTGGTTGGATCTCCTTGCAGTCCAAGGGACTGTCAAGAGTCTTCTCCAACACCACAGTTCAAAAGCATCAGTTCTTCGGTGCTCAGCCTTCTTCACAGTCCAACTCTCACATCCATACATGACCACTGGAAAAACCATAGCTTAAATAGTTTGTTTTAAGCTAAACATAAATGCACACTCCTGCAGCTGTTTCATAAAGGGCCAAGATTACAGTCTTTTGGTTGAGTCCACTGCATCATTTGTCTTTATGTACTACACTGTCAACTATTTCTAGTTTCAATTTCTTTAATTGGTGAGAAAACATAAAGACTCCTGTGAAGCAAAGTCCAAAATGCTTCCATATTTTTTTGTAATTTTTCTCCAACTCTGACAGTTGTCTTGCCCACACAACTAATTTGATAGCAAAATTTTTGAAAGTCACCTTTTGAAAACTTTTTCCATATCAATGAAGTTAATTTCCATAGAAATTACTCTTTTCAAAAGCATAGTTCATCAATTTGCATAATCAAAACAACATAGCCAAGGTAAACAAATTTGGGAAAAAAAGTACAATTGATTCTTATTCAGCAGATAAAATTGATGGGAAGGTAAATGCATTCTTGAAAGTAGCCTACTAGTCATACCAGGCAAAAAAAAACATAGCTTAAATAGTTTGTTTTAAGCTAAACATAAATGCACACTCCTGCAGCTGTTTCATAAAGGGCCAAGATTACAGTCTTTTGGTTGAGTCCACTGCATCATTTGTCTTTATGTACTACACTGTCAACTATTTCTAGTTTCAATTTCTTTAATTGGTGAGAAAACATAAAGACTCCTGTGAAGCAAAGTCCAAAATGCTTCCATATTTTTTTGTAATTTTTCTCCAACTCTGACAGTTGTCTTGCCCACACAACTAATTTGATAGCAAAATTTTTGAAAGTCACCTTTTGAAAACTTTTTCCATATCAATGAAGTTAATTTCCATAGAAATTACTCTTTTCAAAAGCATAGTTCATCAATTTGCATAATCAAAACAACATAGCCAAGGTAAACAAATTTGGGAAAAAAAGTACAATTGATTCTTATTCAGCAGATAAAATTGATGGGAAGGTAAATGCATTCTTGAAAGTAGCCTACTAGTCATACCAGGCAAAAAAAATTTTACTGAGCAAATGGAAAACATTGTTTAGCCCAGCACATAGCCTAAGCAGAAATCATAGAAAGGTGGAAAGGCCCTTCTCCCAGCAGTCTTCATTAGCTGGCTCTACAACAACCTTCCAGTTTCAGCCTGTGCCGCCTCCCTAGGAAGCCTTCCAGGATCACCTTACCTTTCCTCTCATCTACAACACATCATCCTTTTCCTTTATAAAAAGCATCTGTAACTCTTACTTTTTGATCACTCATCTATCTCTGTCTTTACCAATAAACCTGATAATATAAAAAAAATCTAATTGGCCACTAGTGCCTAGCACAGAGCTTGATATGTAGTTGTCTTTTAGCATTTATTGAGAGTTTGTATATACATGTGAATGCTTGTAGTTTAAGTGATCTAGTGTTCTTGCCTGGAGAATCCCAGGGACGGGGGAGCCTGGTGGGCTGCCGTCTATGGGGTTGCACAGCATCGGGCACGACTGAAGTGACTTAGCAGTGGTTTTAGGGGGTTGAGGATGAATATTATATTCATCAGAGGAATATATACCCTAACTGCCCACAGTGTAAGTTGCAACCAACTTTCATTCTTCAGTTAACACTGAAAAAAATAACTGAAATTATGGCTGATTACACTATCCCATTATTGTCAATTATCAAGCAATCATCCCAAGTCTCTGGTAAGTAGCAACAGCGTAAGGATAGATAAGGACAGCAAGGACACTGACAATTCCCTAAGAACTTCTCCAACAGCTTACAGTTTCTGAAATGTCTGTTTTATTAACATTTTACCCAGAAAAAATGTAATCTAGAGAAGGCAGAGTATCTATTCTGATTTGACCTCTCTTTCTGTGCAATTCATCAATAGTAACAACAAATAAGCCTAATTCTTTCTAGCATCTCTGTTTACACAGCTAAAACAGATTCTTTGTGATTTTCCAGCGCCCCAAGGAAATATCAAAGATAGTTTACATGCAAAAGATGCCTTCTGGGATTCAGTTCTGGAAAGGCAACAGTCTAACACACACTAAATCAACCCTATTCATTGTCAGTCAGAAACTGAGCACAAAGCACTCTGAGAGGCCATTCTACCTGGGTGGAATGAACCAGTTTCCCAGGACAAGTGTTCCACTCCTCCCCAAGACACAGCACCAAAACTGGGAAGGACAATCTGTGCCAGTCACTGAAAGAGACAATTTTATTTAGGCTATTGCCAGAAGGAGATGATTCATTAATGAGAATGCCAAAAAAAAAAAAAGAAAGAAGAAGAAAAAGAGTCTGGGGTTTCACAGAGGCATTTCCAGTCTTAGAGGAGTCATGAAGAAGGAAGGGTGAGCTTTCCCTCAGAATAAGAGAGATGGTCCTTCGTGGTGACAAAAAGGACCTTGTCACCTCAACTGCTCTCTAGTCAGGCTTCTCTGAGCCTCTTCTCAGCTAGGCCTGTGTATGGCCTGCTGACCCATTGTAACCAGAACCCTGACACAGCAGTTTAGCAAGAATCTCCCTACCCTTGATAGCTAACCAAGTTTCTCTTAGTTTTCACCCACTGACTTTCTTACTCTGCATCTGGTCTATAAATCCACAACTGCCTTCAACGTTGGAGATGAGTTCAGTCTCTCCCTGATTGCTATAGTCTTCAATAAAGTTTTCCTTGACTGTTTAACTCCATCCAGTGCAATTTTTTCTTGACAAGGCATTTCTAAATCACAAACCTGTGATGGGATTTCTTAACTGTCCCTGCTTTCTGGAAGCACAGACCTACTATAAAGTTTAACACTGTCAGAGGATATAACAAAATTGATCTTGCACAGTGGTTTACAACAAATAATTAAGTGCTTTCAAAATTGTGATTAAGTCTAGCTTCTTTCTGCCCATAGGGGACATCATTTATCAAAATGTATTCTTTGAGCACCTACTCTGGGTCAGACTTCTTGAATTACAAGATGATCAGGATAGGATATAGGATACACATACAGTATAAACATTTTAAGATAAAATAAATAAAAGCAATACTTATTACCATCTTGACCTAACTTAGTTCTATTGTCCACCCTTGTATGGTGTCAGGAAATAAATCTTGAAATTGACAGCTGCTTCAAATCCATTCTGTCACATAAAGATGTATAAATCAATACCAATAAATTTTATAAAGCTAAAAAAATAGAATATGAGGGAAATTCTCCCAATCTAGAGAATTTCTTTTCTCATCAAAAAGTCCACCATCCAAAAATATCCTTTATATTTTACTCCGTTGTACAAACATGACCCCTTTGTAGAATTTCCATATCATAATCTTCCTTGTTCTCCAGAACAAATATTGTGCCTTCCTTTGTTTTCAAAAGTGTATTTGACCTCTTTTCAAATGTATATTTGACGTCCTTTCAAGTACATTATCAGTACCCCTTTAAAATATACCCCTTTCAAAGAGAGATTTGAAAGCCTGACAACTTATACGTTCATCTTCCCTTCCCTGTTAAGTGTCCCTTTGTCTCCTTTTTCTTACCTGAGTGTAATGAAGCCTCTTCCCCCCAGCTGACCACAAGGCAAAGCTTGAAGGGTAGACTGAATATGAAAGAAAGCCTGTCACTTTGATGTGTTTAAAAAAACTGGGATGAGGCAATTCCCAGCCCCTGGCTGGTAAAGCCCCCTCTTTCCTTTCTGTCGTGCAAGCCCTTTAGGCAGCAACACCTGGCTCTAACATTCTAAGTCTGTGCTCTCCCCCACCATCACCAGATCCCTGCTGAGTTTAAATTCTCTACAACCCAGTAACACCTGAATCTTCGCTGATGGCAAATCCATGTCCAAAGAGCAGTTTAGGAATCCTCAATGTTACGTTTCTTCTGAGAAGCCAAAAGTATGGTTCTCTGTCAACAAGCTCTGAAGAAGTCACTCTACTTTAATATGAAACTTTTTGTACAAGAACCAATTGGAACACAGCCACAGCTGATCTCCCTTCCCCTATACCACACACACAGAGATGCTTTTTTTTTTATCTTAAATCTGCCAATCCATTACACTTCAAACTGGCCTATCCTGACTCTTCTGCACAGCTTCCCACTTTATCCCACAAGACTCCAGGGGAAATCTGTCTGCAGGTGAAAATACAGAGAACAGTGAAGGGAACCTTGGATAGTTGATTTCAAATGAAAGCTTCAGCCCTCCTCTTGCCTTTCTGACATATCCTCCTTGAACTCTTCCTTGCTCATGAGATGCACAAAACTGCAAGGCAGAATTCCCCTTCACCATGCTTTGTGCAGGGTGTTGTGTGGGTGGGAAAGAACATTTCTTACTGAGAAAACTTTCCCTTGTCAGTAAGTTCATGCCTATGAAATGACACTCCCTTTCTGATACCTTTATTCCACTTATAGATCGTATTTTTGGATTAAAGTTTTGCTATTGAAGTAGCTGCCAGGTTGTTATAGGCCAATGTGATTGCAACTTACAGTATTTTATAAATCACCACAAGATTGAAAACGCTTGTGACAGATGAGGGTTTAAATTGACATCCTGTCTTTTTATGGGCATTGAAAAGGTTGATCTCATGACATGCTTCACAGACACATCCCCCTTCACTCCTCCAGAAAGTCCCCACCTTGAACAGAACTGGAGCAAAGGCAGGAAAGGGAGGAAGGAAGAGAGAATGGGGAGCAAGCTACAGCTCCCACGTGGTGCTCGGTAAGACAGGAAAACCCGGAGCCTGAGTCTCAGCATCTGTGACTGCTTAACAGATAAGATCCTTAAACCATCCCCAGCGAGTTGCTCCGAACTGTGACTCTCATGAACCTCAAGGAATCGTGTCAACACCAGGAAATTTAAAAGGCAAAGAAAACTAGGTCAGCTCTTTTTGGAAGAACAAAGAAATGTGAGATTTCCTTAAGGGACATCCCAAGGTCAAGCACTGGTTCTGCTGGGACCTCACGAGGTGGTGGCCAGTGTCCACCTTCTGGTCCCCTGGGTCCACGTCTCCTCAGCCTTGAGCGTCTATTAGCATCTCCTGAGGCGCTGCTGAAGCTGCCCCACCCTAGACCAACACCGTCAAGTGTCTGGGGGCAAAGCAACGCCTGAGTTCCCCGGGTGATGTGATGCCGCTAGTTTTGTGAATCACTGGTCCAAAAACAAAAAGGTAGGCAGCAATGAGGGAGACAGGCAGGGTGTGTTAATTCAGCAGCCATGGGCACCCCGGGGAGCCAGAAACCACACATGTGGATGTGTATTTAATAAGTACCGTTGATGCCTAGCAGTAGTGTTGGGCACTCAGTTGTGTCTGACTTTTTACAACCCAATGGACGGTATCCACCCCACCCCCCAGGCTCCTCTGTCCATGGGATTCTCCAGGCAAGAATACTGGAGTGGGAGCCATTTCCTTCTGGAGGGGATTAGCCCCAGACAGTTATCATCATGAAACAGGAGCCAGTGGCTGTCAGATTTTCTGATTTGTTAAGACTACACAGAAATCTGGATATTTTTAACACCAAATACCCTGAATTTTAAGTGCTGAAAAATAATTCAGAATCTGTGCCTCCTAAACAAAGTACATCTTGGAACAAGGAGTTTGCCACCTGTGCCCTAGATATGCTGATTTATACAAGAGAATTTTCCATTAATAAAAATATTTCACCACTCCCCACATAGATGGCCAGGGTGACTCTTTAAGGACCAAAGGCCAGCTTAGTGGACAAGTATTCTAACAAAATCCACAGGCAGCAGTTATACCAGCCCCCAGAAACATAAGCATCAGCAAGAGACGTGATTGTCAGATGACCCTCCTACTACTATAATTTGGAGTCAAGTTTCCTCAAGGGACGAATGGGCAGCAATGTCTCTGCAGCTCCAGGTGAGGGAAGCGGCTCCCTCACAATCTCCACGGCTGGGCAGTCAACATCTGATGTGACTCGAAACACAGTCACATTAACCCCAGACCTTCACTGCGCCGCCTCTCTCAGATCCGCTGAAATAACTCTTTTATTTGCCTTTTCAGTGCCTGCTGACACAAGGCGCTGGGAAGTGGGGGAGGGAAGGAAGCCAGGAACTGGTAACAACTTCCAGCATTAAAGCAGTGACTGATACTAATTATGCCTTCCGACCAGCCATCAAGCAGACCTATTTTCGCTATGAATTAATGCAGAGCGACCTACTTTTCTACATAGTATTTATTATTTGTGCTGCTGTTTTATCGATTTTGAGACTGTTATGTTACAGAGGAATGGAAAAATCTAATATAATAAAACTCCTCTCATTGAAAATAATAAAGCCACATCACGAAATACAAATTTATTTCTTTTCTTTATGAAAAGATAGCATCTGTGAACTACATTTGGGTTGTGGGAATTAGCTAAAGGCTGCTTCAGTGGATTAATAAAAACAAAAAGAAATATAAATACATTAATGTTTAGATATAAAACTCAAGATAAAATAATAGAGTGCATTTCTAAATTTTAAAACTTGTTTGCTTATAATGTTCTAGAGATATCTCATAAAGGAGCACAATGTTAGTCTTACAAGACTATATATATTTTCTATTTATATTCCTCTTGTCCCATTTTTCATGTGCATTATATCATCTGATTTTATTATGCCTCATATTTTATTTATTCATTTATGAGGCCTTGGGATTTTATTTCTTGAAATCTGAGTGTAATGTTTACTAAAAAACAGATAATTAAAAATAAAACCACACAGCTCACATACACATTTTGTTTTATATGCAATTATAAATGTATTTTCGAGGCAATTTTAATGCCCAATTTCCACAAAGCATCTTCTTCTTCCTGTGCAGCACTCACTCTAAGGAAATCTTAAAAAGAGGCTGTTTGCTTAACTTGGGTAATTGCAAGCCTCAGAGATTCCACCCACCCAGGAACTCAAAGGAGTGATTTACATTCTGGTGATGAAAGTAACAGTGTGCAAGTGTGTTTAGGTACAAGTGTGTTTCCCAGAAGAAAGAGCAAGTCCATGGGATACTGGGAGAGGGTGGTCCGGAGACAGGTGGGAATCTCAGAAACAGAACACGGCCCAGAAGAGGCTTCATCCTCCAGCGTGGCTGCCGTCCTCCCATCAAAATGCTCCCTCCCCGACCTGAGGGAGCGAGGCGCATGGTGTCGTGCCGTAGTCACTCAGTGATGCGGCCACCACACACACACATGAAGCAGGGTCACCGCTGCCGGGCTGCCCTGCCTCTCCCTCGCCACCCCCTGGGAAACAGACAGCAAGGCTTCCCAGGTATGGGGGAGCACCCTGCACACCACGGCCTCCGCAGTGGCACCATTCGGAATGGAAAACTTGGAGTCAGAGGCCTACAGAGGAGAGCCCTGCGGTCTTCCCCCTGCTCCTCACATCTTCTTGTGCTGACAGAGGGAGAGAAGGGAAAACACATGAACCCCACAAAACAGGAAGATGATGTTTTAATCCATAAACTTCTAGCCCAAAATGAGAAGTCGGATATGACTCAGGCCCCCATGGACTGTTTCCTGTTCTTTCCTCCTTTCTTTCTCCCTTCTTGAATAAATTAAAGTGATTCATACTTGTCCTTCCAGGATCAGCTCAAGGGTCACTCCCTCCAGGAAGCTCTCCCAGATGGGCCTCTCCCACTGAATCAGATGACCCGCTTCACACCGCCAGGATGTCTGCTGCCTGGTTCCTTCTGTGTGACAGTGTGATGCAGAAGTGCAGACTTGACTTCCTCAGCAGACTGAGACCTCCCTGAGGGGAAGACCTGGGGCTCAACATTTCCATAGCCCAGTGCTTAGCACAGAGACCAACACATCTAAAAAGGTGCGTGGCGAACCGTAACGCAATGTCCATAAAGGCTGCCCGTCACTAGTGCAGCATCTTAGCTCAGTGAAGATTGTACCCCTTCATCCACCAACAGTGACCAATGACCTGCCTGTGACAAGAATGCCAATGCCTGGGAGGAACACCAAACATACATGGTTTGATGTAAACTCACGGCCAACCTTTAAGAAGTGTGTGTTCACTCAAATTTTACAGGTACATAAACTGACACTCCAGACAACTTTATCTAACCTAGGTCACACAGCCAGTAAATGACAAAGCTCAGATTTAATCCCAGATATGTTTGACTTGAAAATCTGTTTTCTTTTGTTTTTCGGTTTTTTTTTTATCTAATGCTACTCAAAGAATAAGCTTTCTACCTGTGTTATCATTAGGGAAAATAAACTTTAAAACAAATCTATGAACATGGCTTTCCCATCATTACCAATTTCCTAATTAATATCTTCATAAGTTTGGAATGTAGTTGACTTTAAAACAAAGCCAACATCATAATTTGACCTAGAAATATTAAGTATCCCACCAACTGTTAAGAGTTCATATTGCTGTAACTTATTTTTATCATAAATATGGTATGCGTTGCCAGATAGACAGTCTCCTATAAAACAGAATTACACTCTGTACAAGTAGCTTCACAAACTCCCATGCTGTGTCACAACCTGTACAACAACTCTGATGAGCTCCCCAAAAGTGAGAATCCTCATCTCAAAAAACATGTTACTAATTACAAGTTACTATTAACAGTTAACTAATTATCCAACTGAATCTCCAACACTTAAATATATCCCCAGAAAAATCTCTCATAATGAAAAAAGGAGTATTATAAAACATAAAATGGAAAACACAGGATGAAACCAGTTCTTTGCCTGGGGCCACGATGCCTATGCCTGGGGGGTGCAGCACAAACTTGTCTTGTTTTGTGTAAAGTATAGCCATAAGCTTCACAGTAACCAACCAGTAGCCTGATTTATTAAAGTGAAAAAAATTGCTTCTTGTTTGTAAGCGCAAGAGGATGTAAAAATCCATTTGTAAGGCCAGTGAGAACTGCCGTAAGCAAGCCCAGGAGACTTGTCACACTTAAAATGCTGTCACCACCATCAACTGATGGGACCAGGGTTGGGGGGGGTGGGGTTCAGCATTCAGGAAAGGTGTCCTCCCTTCTAGGAAGCTGCGCTGCTGCTCTTCTAAGTGACTCAAAATGGACAGAGAGAGAGTGTAACCAGCAGCATGTACCGATGCTCTGGGCCGGATGGTCCTTCCAGAGAGGAGCAAGTCCTAAGAGAAGGGATGCAGGGAGGCTGTATATCCTAGACACTAGGTGACAATGCCAAGATGCAGCCTGAAAGAGATTAGGAGCAAGGAACATGCTCTTTGCAGCAAGAGTTAAGGTTAAGGTGAGATAGCAAGACGCACTCACTGTGTCGCATGTCTGACTCCCCACCAGATTCTCAGTGTCTTGAGGGTCGGAGTCATGTCTTCTTCATGCATGCCAGCAGAGGAGGTGACCATTAACACACATTCAGTGAATGAAGGGATGAATGCTTGTTTCATTCTTTCTGGGATAGTCAGCTTTTTAATGCTTCTCTTTTCCACTTACTGACCTGTGGTCTCCTTACGAAGTAAGTCAGCTCTAGGAGTGGGAAAAGGGACTATGGAGATCCCTCTCTGAAGCTCTACCCATCACTCATTTTTGTCGCCAGTTCCCAGAGCAATTAGGGGAATGTAATTATAAATGTCCAAAAATCTCTGAAATATATCAAGTATCAGACATTCACTAACATGAGTAGCACATTTATTTAATCTCAAGCATCTTTCTGTACTTGATAGGCTGTACAGAGAAATTTATTTGGAATAAGATGTGGTCCTTCTTTCCCTGTTAAAATGAACATAAATAGCTTATGAATGATGGCTCACTATAACAATTTGCATGTCAAATGCACTTTACAAGAAATGGTATAAGGGGCACCTAGTGCTTTAAACTCATGAATATCTGGGGTAATCAAGTAGAAAACAGAATGTAAATAGGAGAAGGGAAAAATAAATACTTCTGCTAAAGCTTAGCTTTAAACAGAAGACTTAGAGTTTGCATTATGTTTTTCTGTTTGCATTATGTTTTAATTCTTTGGCATGTTGTATCTTTAAAATATATATTTTAGAGGTATATTATGTGTTTATGTGTGTGTGTGTATATATATATATGTGTGTATCTGTAGATATATAGGTATAGATATATCTGCCGAAAGTTTTAAAGTAGCTTGTAAAATAAACTGAGAGCCAACAGAGCATATTTAAACAGGTTATTTGGTATTCTGGTCCTAATGGGTTAAGGGCCTCAGGAGGAAGACTGCGATCATATACGTTAATTTCATCCCGGCCAAAGATGTGGCAAAACTTAGCCCACATATTCTTGCAAATGACTAGAAATACCACATTCCCATGAGACAAAGTGACAGCTTGAAATTAAGCAGTGTAAGCTAAGACTCCAACAGGTCCGTTAACAAACACACCTCCAGCAAATTCCTCTGCCCTGACTAAGGCAAATGGAATATAATCTTGTTTCAACAGTAACTCGCAGCTCTCCACATTCAATATTAGAAAATGACCCGAGCCTCTGGCTTTGTTTTACTATCTTTTCAGGATCTTCCTTCCTCTTTTCCAGAAAGGTCAAAGATCAGGGACATGGCATGGGGAAAAGTTCTTCTCAGGTCAGGCACCTGTCCAATGATCCAAAAAGTCATCGGTCAGATGCAGGTAAATCTGAAATGATTAAAAATGATAGCTATGGTTTTTAATCACAACATAAAAAAAGATTTAAGAAAATGTACTGTGATTGCTGAATTATTAACTGAACTATTCTAAAAAACAGAACACTTCAGTTAAATAAAACAAGTATGATTTTAGCTTTGACCACTGATCTCTTCTCAGACAGAAAGATCAACCCTTTATGAATAGGGATAGGTCAGTCAGTGCTTCTATTTGGCTTTTAGTTATTTTTTGTACACTGCTGAAAAGTTGGAGTCTCCCATTTCCTGAATTTACTCCCTGTCTGGGCTTTGTTGTTTGTTACCCTGGTGGAAAATCTTTGCTATCTCTTATCCTTCCTCCTCTCCATCCTGCACATGTCACAGCTGTGGCCTTCATGCAGCATCCTTGACCCTGGCTACCATTCTGCTCCGCCGGTTCCCATCAGCTCACACTTACTACACATGCTGTCCACATCCACCCAAAGGCTGAACACCCCTTCTCTTAAGACACCCAGGCAGAAGGGGGATGCAAAATTTCATAACAGAAGAGCTTAAATATGCTAAACTACTATGAACTTGAAGCTGAAATTGCCCCAGGTAGCAGCTCTCAAAGGATGGGAACTAATACCTAATATGCGTGCATGTTCAGTCGTGTCAACTCTTTGTGATCCACGGAGCATAACCCACCAGGCTCCTCTGTCCATGAAATTCTCCAGGCAAGAATACTGGGTTGCCATTTCCTACTCAGGGCTTCTTCCTGACTCAGAAATCGAACCTCCATCACAGACAGATTCTTTTCCTGCTGAGCCATCAGGGAAGCCCAGAAAGGTGTTATAATACTTTATAATCCTCCCTGAAGAAACTGCCAGCAAACTAACCCACCACCAGAGAACACACCAGCCTCCTGTCTCTTGAAAGGCAAGAACCATCAACCACATTTTTCTTACTCTCCCTCTCCTAGTGATGGGACAGGCTATTTATTTTCTTCAGGGAAGCTGGAAACCAGGCAAAATGAATCCCTACATAGCTATGGGGAAAGATTAAGCTTAAGTATAATCTTTGACTCAGCCAACTTTCAGAATATCTTTCAATTTATTTGTCTTCACTCTATAAATTCAAACTTTCAGAAGGAATACCTCAGTGGAGTCATCTGTAAAAGGGAAAACACAAAGACAGCTACTGTGTTGAGCTTTTCTGAGGACTAAATGAGATAACACTCAGAAAGTACCGAGAACAGTTTCTGGCAGAGAGTAACACTCAAAAGTTTATTTTTACTATATTAAAATTGAATCTAGTCATTGCATTTCTCCCACACTTATAAAATATATCCATCCCCCTAATGACAGTTTTAGTGAAGTCAGCTATATGCAAAGCATATTAGAATTCTTTCTTGGGAAAACAGGCAGTATTGTGGCAAGAACTGTAACCATTCCTCTGTCATCTGCTGTTTTGAGAGCAATAACTTACTTTTACCATGTGAAACCAATAGCAATTACTGGGTAGAATGTGTTCCTAATGAGATCACAACCATAACCCAAAGCTTCTAAGTTTCCTGGAAGAAATTACATCTCAAATGCCCTGCTGTAAACATAGGAATGGGAAAAAAGCCATAAGACAATGCTGGAAAAAAATACCTCAACAACAATGCCTATTTTGAAATGGTTTTATGGCAAAATAAAGGTATAATTTTCTGATTTCACCTGCTTTCTGGTGGTAAGTGAAGCAGGAATGACACTGATTTTCATACTTTCTTTCTCTGGTCACTATACACTCAGCATTTTTGAAAAACCACCTTTACATAGTGCTCACACTTAAACTACATCCAAAGGTTTCAAATTTTTTAAATATATGAAAGCAGCTGCCTGGGATCCAGCAGACAGGCATTACAGTTGACATTTGCAAATATCATTGTTTCAGTCCCAGTTCACAGGCATTTTGACAAGAAGAAAATACAAACCTTCACTCATTCCAGGGCAAACATTCTGAAACTAAATGATTTACATGGTAATAGGCAAAGGTTAAAATCACATATTTCATAGCCTTCTTACTTCCGTCAAACCTTGGAAGTTTAACTATGGAAATCCTTGGTCTTTCTATATCCCCTGTGTATACGCATATATGAAAGAAGCATTTTAATGATAACCTCTGAGACCATGAAGTTGGGTTTCTGTACATAAGACCACTTACCCAAAAATGTATATATACAATAGGAATCAACAGGAATTTTAAGTGATTAAAATTTGGAAGTTTAATTTGGAAAAATGAACTACCATGTAAACAATGCCTTGAGTGTTCCTTGAAAGTGAAAGTCACTCAGTCCTGTCCATTTCTTTGTGATCCCATGGACTATACAGTCCATATATTTAATATAAATCAAATCTCCTGCCACTGAAAACTGAGGTATGACATTTAAGCCAACTGAAAGAAGAATAAAACCTTAAACACACACAAAAACTTAACACCCAAATCCCAGAATGGCCAATGGAAAGCATACTCAAAGCACCTTGGGTAGGGAGACAGAATTGTGAAAATGAAAAACCCATCTCTAAGGAAAGTATTAAGGTGATTTGGGGGAGAATTTTTTAGAGGTTAGATTTAAACTACTTTTCTACTACTCTGTCAGATCAGAATATTTTCAGAATATTTACATTGGCTAAGAGAAGCTACTTGTGCTGACATTTACAGCTCTGGTTTCATGGTACTGAAATGTTAGTTCAAAAGTCTCAGCATCAGTATTGCAGCATTTTGACATACCTCACTCAACACAAGGAAATGTTGCTAATGCACCCAAGTGAAATGGATTTGAGTTTACATTTTCAGACATGACATTAAGTAACCTTCAATAAAATCCACTGTTACAAATGAGGAATTCTTGAGTAATCAATCACAAGATAGATGGCATCTGAGGACCACTGGCTTCATTGATAGCATACACAGCTTGTGAAGATAGGTCTATTCCCCTAGGAATTCCTTTCTTTGCTTTTCTCAGGCACAAGCCTAAGTAACTTAAGGGAGGTGTAATACAATAGTTTATCTCATATTTCTATTTTTTGATAGATCAAGAGCAGTAACAAGAAAAGTTCTTACCCTATGGTGCTTCAGTTGGAATACATTTACAAAATTAACTTTGAAAAAAAATTGGAGTTGATTAGCTACATTAGATATTCTGTCAACAAATCCAACTCATGCTAATCAGTCATAATTAGCACTGATGTTTGATGAGAGGTACAAGTAAGAGTAGCAAGCGGACATCCCTCTAGGGAGCTGGGGAGAGTCGGCTCGTTTTCCTCAACTTGGAAAGGGAGTATATATACTACGTTGGCCAAATTGGCAAAAGAAATGTATGCTCAACCTCTAACGGATTCAAGGATGTTCTGTGCATGTTTAGCACACTTGGCAAATAGGTTTCAGTTTTCTCCAGGAATGGGATGTGAATCCTGCAATCCTGGCATCTCAGCAGAGTCAAATGCCAACCTAAGCCATGCTTTCCACCATAGTTCTCAAGCCCAAGAATGTTAGAGAATATCTCCCAGCAAGGGCGGCAGTAATTAAATTAGCATGCTTCTATGGCCTGGAATAATCCACTGGATGAGAGAAACGAGGCAGAGCTGGTCACTGTATTATGGCAGACACATTCCTGTAACCCCAGCTTGGCAAGGAGGGCACTTCTAGACCATATCAGCATGCAACAAGCCCATCGAAGCAGACCAGGTTCCCCACACTCATTTCCCAACAAGAATAAATGCTGCCTTTAGTATCGCTCAGATCTGCCATGACTTTACAAAACAAGTTTTTTAAACCACTAAATTCCTTGTAGTTCTGCAGACATAGAGGGGAGAAACAGGATCCAGCATCTGTGGATTCACCCGGGTTTAAGTTTTTGCTTCTACCCACCCAGCCTTCCTGCCTCCCCCAAATGAAGTTCTCCTCTGTCTTACTTGTATTTTCTATCCTGCCTTTGAAAGTATGGGGTTGACCTAAAAGTTTGTTCGGGTTTTTCATAATATGTAATGGAAAAACCCAAACAAACTTTTCAGCCAACCCACTACTTGGTTCCCACCAGCCTTTAAACACGCAAGTCTTTTCATTAGAAACTCACCTTCCACTACTTCTTCACTAATCAGCTTTACTCCTTAACTTTGGCATCTGATTTCCACCATCTTTACTCTGCAGGAATCTCTTCCCTCAACCTTCATTTCTGATCAAAAAATCTTTCTTCATTCTTGAAGCTTTCTTGGGAACGCTTGACTGAGCTGATCATCTGTGTTTTAAGCTCCTCCTCCCCATGGTACCAGCAACACAAATTCCCTGAATTTTCTCATATCTTGGATTTATCTTCCTTTTCCTCTTAATTATAGGCTTGTCCCCAATGTGTCAATAGACGCCTTTAGCCTCCTTTCTGTATTCTCTCCTTCGACAACTCCTTCCATTACTAAAAGTGACCACTGAAGTCAAATGCTCAACTACAGACACCCTGGGGTCCATGCTAGAGTATAGGCCATAATACTCAGAAGTATTGCTGCTTCTTGACTGTAAGTAATATGAAAAGCTATTCTCATGTTAAAACAAATATAAATATCAATTTATATACTTGATTTGTTTTCATTTAACTATTTGTCAAGCTCAGCTGTAAAACAATGTTAAGAAGAAAACATATACATATTGAAGAATAAAAGGCAAAATAAATTTTTAGATGAAGCATAAACTTTCCAAGGAAATTTGCTTCTTATGCCCTAATTCTTCCTCCCCAAACACCTCCAGGTCAGACCACTCTAGTTCTACATTTTCACTATTTTCATGGACAATTCTACATAGTTCCCCCAGAAATCCATCACACTCTGCCCTGAAAATGGAACTGTTGTCTCACCCCAAGCCTGATTCCATCCCCAGGGATCCTATTTTGTAAGCAGCAGCACCAGTTGGAAAGTGACCCAGGCCCAAGAGCTCATAGGACTGGAATTCCCCTCTCACTCTCTCTGGTTGCTGTGACCAAGCTGCTGCTAAGCCTCCCTAAGCCTGCCAATTCATGCTTGTCCTTTCTTTAGTTTTCTTATCTCCGTTCCTCCCTTCATTTTCCTTCTGTTAGCCCCTACTTCTCTTTACTGCAAGCATTAAAACAGTCTCCTAAATGATCTACCTCCTCTTTACCATCCACATGCCTCTTCCACAATAATCATTTCCACTCTCAGAAATGTCCTGTTGTTCCCAAGAACCACCTTCTGTTTAATAAAGATGGAATGTCTTAGTCCAGCTCAAAGTATCCCCCCTTCTCTGGTCAAACCTTCTATTACCTTTTCCTGCTTTTATCCTCCAAAGTCATTCAGTTCACTTCAGTTGCTTAGTCGTCCCTGACTCTTTGCGATCCCATGAATCACACCACACCAGGCCACCCTGTCCACCAACAACTCCCAGAGTTTACCCAAACTCATGTCCATCAAGTCGGTGATGCCATCTAGCCATCTCATCCTCGGTCATCCCCTTCTTCTCCTGCCCCCAATCTCTCCCAGCATCACAGTCTTTTCCAATGAGTCAACTTTTCACATGAGGTGGCCAGAGTATTGGAGTTTCAGCTTCAGCATCAGTCCTTCCAATGAACATCTAGGACTCATCTCCTTTAGGATGGACTGGTTGGATCTCCTTGCAGTCCAAGGGACTCTCAAGAGTCTTCTCCAACACCACTGTTCAAAAGCATCAATTCTTTGGCACTCAGCCGTCTTCACAATCCAACTCTCACATCCATACATGATCACTGGAAAAACCATAGCTTTGACTGGATGAACCTTTGTGGGCAAAGTAATGTCTCTGCTTTTGAATATACTATCTAGGTTGGTCATAACTTTCCTTCCAAGGAGTAAGCGTCTTTTAATTTCATGGCTGCAGTCACCATCTGCAATGATTTTGGAGCCCCCAGAAATAAAGTCTGACACTGTTTCCACTGTTTCCCCATTTATTTCCCATGAAGTGATGGGACCAGATGCCATGATCTTAGTTTTCTGAATGTTGAGCTTTAAGCCAACTTTAACATGAGGTGGCCAGAGTATTGGAGTTTCAGCTTCAGCATCAGTCCTTCCAATGAACATCTAGGACTCATCTCCTTTAGGATGGACTGGTTGGATCTCCTTGCAGTCCAAGGGACTCTCAAGAGTCTTCTCCAACACCACTGTTCAAAAGCATCAATTCTTTGGCACTCAGCCGTCTTCACAATCCAACTCTCACATCCATACATGATCACTGGAAAAACCATAGCTTTGACTGGATGAACCTTTGTGGGCAAAGTAATGTCTCTGCTTTTGAATATACTATCTAGGTTGGTCATAACTTTCCTTCCAAGGAGTAAGCGTCTTTTAATTTCATGGCTGCAGTCACCATCTGCAATGATTTTGGAGCCCCCAGAAATAAAGTCTGACACTGTTTCCACTGTTTCCCCATTTATTTCCCATGAAGTGATGGGACCAGATGCCATGATCTTAGTTTTCTGAATGTTGAGCTTTAAGCCAACTTTTTCACTCTCCTCTCTCACTTTCATCAAGAGGCTTTTTAGTTCCTCTTCACTTTCTGCCATAAGCATGGTGTCATCTGCATCTCTCTCTCACAAAAACATGTTATTTGAGTTTTAGGTCAATATTAGCATCTTTCCTGGGTATGGGATGGGAGAAGGGGACAAGTGAGGGTTTAAGTCTGTAACTCCATGAACATTTCAACAAGTAAGGTCTAGCTCTCAAATCCATTGTGCCCCTTTTTATCAAAGATGGGTGTGGTCCATCAGAGGGCTGTGCTCCATCCGAATAATGACATGTACAAAACAGAGGGTATCACCTGCTGCAGAAGCAGAGAGCTTCATTTCACTCTGTTATCCTCCCCATGCACAGCACTGCTGCCACGTCCCTTAGGCCTATTGGATTTCCATGTGTGTGTATTTCTTTGCTTCTGTGTGATCTCAGCAGGGATAAATGAACCTAAGATATTAAAATGTAATTTGTTCAGATTTTGCCTTTAGGGTGAGCACTAAGATGCTGCCATCAGCCAGAAAATTTGTGATCTAATTTAGAAGCAGTGAGCCACGCTGTCTTTCTTCAGACACTTTAGAAAGCTGCACTGGGTCCCCACTTTTCTATGGCTTCGTGTAAGATTTTCTTTCTAGCCATAAATAATGTTGGTGGTTTTTTCCCCTCCACCTTAACATTCCAAAGAAGATACTTTTAGTCAAGGCAGGAAGTAGAAAGGATGCTCTTCGGCTGTCGCTCTGTTGAAATGCCACATTGCACAAGGGACTTACCTTTAATCTCACGCCTCTGCTCTATTAAAGGCTCTCCCACCCTGATTCAGTTTTTACTGAGACATTTTGAAGAAAACTCTCCCTGGTACTTGCAAACAGAATCCCAGGATCAGCACCGACTGGACTTATGCAAAGATTTCTAAATTGGCAGTCCTCAGATGCTCTGTGATTTCTTACCCAAGTATCATTAGGTTAACATCTTCAGGACAATCACTAAACCAAATCAAAGAAAGATTCTTTTGTTTTTCTGTAGACATTTTGACCAATTTTAGTTCATATTCCATCTTATCCCAGCTCAAGACTGGTTGTTATTACTAGTTTACGGGATTTTTTCCTTTGGTCTTGCAGCAAAAGAGAAAGAAATTGTGGGGTTTTAAAAGGTCTATTGGGTACCAATCTTGGATTTATTATTCTTTATTAATCTTTATTATTATTTATTAATCTTTATTTTTTAATTCTAAGGTTTAGTTAGGATGTAAGTGGAAGGCATAAGACATGACTTTTTGAGATGAATTCGGCATAGTTAGAAACTGGAGTAAATCCAACTTAAGAAAAAACCAGGGACCATAGTCAGATGAGTGGCCGAACTTCCCAGAAAGGATCTGAGAAAAGAAACTCAGAGTTCTTCTGAGAATTGAAAAGTTCCTCACACTCTTCTGCCACCCTTCAAGAAAAAAAGGTAAAGGACAGGTTTCAACTTCCTAAATGAAATTTAATTCAGGAAAATGGCATTTGTTATTACTGAGAATAATAGGCACACATACCCCAAGAGGGAAAGAAAATAAACAAAAATAAATGTATCCAACAGTTATTTCAGAGTAATATAATAACAATGCTAGGCTAGCAACTGAAACACATGTGAGTTTGGCATTTCCTTTCCAAAAATCCAGTAACTTTCTGAAACACAATTATTTCCAGATTACATATAGAAGAGAAAGCACTAGAATCCTCAGGTCTTCAACACAAAAGGAGCCAAGTCACACATTCACTGGCTGCTGCAGACACCAGCAAGATGTCTTTTGTGAATACTAATTGATGGATAGCTTCTTAACAATGCAACAAAAGGGATTTGAGGCTTTTAAAGTAAGATGTTGCCTTGCAATTCAAACAGTAAATCTGACAGAAAGCAAATAACACTCTCAGCAAATGCAGAAGGCTACAGACTCACAAGTGTAACAGCACTTTTAAGAAGGAAGCTTTCCAGGGCAGCAGCTGCACCTTCAAATAACACTAGCAAAGCAGCAGGATAGATACCTCCTTTAAACTTCCCTTCACTTCCCCATCTCGGGTTTCATCCAACAATGGGGCTCAACCACTTACTGCAAAAAATCAGTGTGGTTTGAAAAGACCAAGCGATGCCCCTGTGCTACAAATTTACCTCTTCCAACCCCTCAACCTAATTTCGAAAGAACAATGACAAGGTGAGGATAATACCAAAAGGTCTTGCATCAAAACTCAGAATGTACATACCTTTTCTTTCTAAATCCAGCAGATCGTAAAGTTCTCCCTCCTTTAAAATAGCAAAGATTCTCAGAGCAACTTTGCAAGCTTGATTAAAAGGCATATCAATTTCCAGGAATGGTTTTTATTTTTCAGTCGCATTTTCCTCTGTGAAAACCTTTATTAGATTTTCAACTCTAAGTGTGTTCTGACTATATAATTTAGCAAAATGCTGCACTTCCATAATCCTATTTTCATCATGCAGTCTGATTGTTTACCATGAACATAAATATAATCCATAGGCTTCAACAAAAGTGTTCAACATTTTTAGGACAACCTTAAAATAAAAGTTATATAAATTGTCACTGAAAATTACACAACCACATTACCTGTATTTCAAATTGCACTGATTAAGACTTTCATATACCCAACCCATTCAACAGAGATAATTAGATAGCATAGGAAGCTCTAGCATTATAAAATCAAAGAATTTAAGTCTCATTGTAAGCTGTAAGTGCCAATCAGGGTCCTGTCTGAAATGTTTGTAGGACATGACTGCCACCTACTGGCAGATATTAGAGATTGCACCATCCGACCAAGAGCCAGTCTAACCAAGACAGGATTTTTCCCTAGAGCCAAAACGCACCAGTTTGGTTAGGCGTACAGTTTCCCTCACTAGATGTTAATATTTCTGCAATGAAGTCACACAACAAGTTCCACTTTTGTCATTACATTTTACATTGTGTAAGCATTTTACATACATACACATACATGTGTGTGCTTATGCACTTGTTTTTTCAGTCTATTACCCTTTACAAGAATGTGATCTCAAAAACTGCAGCAATATTTTATTCACTAATGTATTCTACTGGGCCTAGAACAGTGTCTGGCACTTAGTGAATATTCATTGTTTACTATGAACAAATGAGCAAAATACTAATGTTTTAAGACAATACAATGTACTAGCTAATAGCCTAAGTTCTAAAAACAAATGAACATAAGCTGAAACTGTGGTTGTCTCTTATATCTTCTGCTGAGCCTCAATTTGCTGATCTATTAAATAAAGATAATAATACCAAGGTAGTTAGAACAACTAAATGGGCAAATAAGTGTTTATAAAGTACTTGGCACAGAGCAAGTGCATAATAATTAATATTATGACCCTTATTAGTAAGTTCTATAGCTCAAATGAGGGGTGGCAGCAATTTAATAAAGGCCTTAAGCATTAAGAGTTCTTCCTTCACCATAATCCTTGCTATTAAAATTCAGCCTACAAAATTCTCTACTTTCATCAAATACTAGTTCCAAACCAGTGTCCAGTAAGCTTTCAAATAATGTAGATCTTTAGAATTGTTAGAGGAGTTGCAGTGTGATATTTAAGAAATCACTGTTCTGGAAATCTCTAGACGGTACTGAAGCACTTAAATAGTTCAGAACTCTCTGGAGGGTTTTGCAAGTTTTCAATTTTGCAACTTTTACAAAGTTTTAATTTGCATTGCAGCTGATATAATACTTTGTTACCTGCCAGGAACCCGTTCTGTACTTGCAGGCACGCACCTTCCCATGAAGGCTTCTGTTAGAATGCTAGGCATGCAACAGAACACCCACTGAAATGGACTTAAACCTCAAGGGACTTTATTGTTGTTCGCAACAGGAAGTCCAGGCGCAGCGTTGTTGATGATTTGCAGCTGGACAGTCATTATGAAGAATCCATGTCCTTTTCATGCTGTATTCTGCTGTCCAGTATGTTACTTTATCCTGAAGCTGGTTACTCTTGTGGCCTTAGAGTGTTTCCAGTAGAAATCTGGGCCATATGGCATGCTATTCACATTCAGTGGGGAAAAGAATGGTTCCCAGGTGCACCCTAGGGAGGGTAAAGGATTTTTCCCATAGAGCCCGGACAAGTCATTTCTCTTGGCTTATTGGTCAAAATACTAAAACATATCCATTCTTGGAACTGGCTGCCTGTAAGATTAATCTGATTGATTTGAAGTCTTAGCTCAGTCATTATCTGTCTGTGGGCCAGAATGGGGTCAGCTTCCGCTGAGTTCCATGGGCTGCATAAAGGAGGGGAGTAGACTTGCCATCAGGTCCATTAAAAGGAAAAGGGAAAGGATGGGGGCAGGGCATGCAGCTTCAAGTCCCCACTCTTGTGAGAACACAGAGACACAGTGGTCTGGGCTATGAAAACAATGATCAACATGATGAATTGTTCATCATTTTTTTCAAAAAATCCTTGAAATAATTTTAAGCGGATGCTTTCTGGCAGTCCACATACCAAGAACCCAATATGCTTCCATGGCAAATGTTTCACCTTTAGGTCTATTAGGACATAAATGTTCTGTGAACTTTTACTGACATGATACAGTTCAAGCAAAGAAACACACTTAAAGCTCTGCATATGAGTGTCTATTGCTCCTCTGGGTCTCCATTTGCCCACCTATTAAATAAAAGATGGACTAGATGAGTTCAGAGGTCTTTCCCAACTTCTTCGTTCTGTGCAGCTGAATCCTGATCCACTCACTTCACGAAGTGAATATACTTAATAAGTTTACACACATTTTTATTCCTACTTTAAGTATGTATTGACCTCTTATTGTATGAATTCTACTTGGTATGGAACTGCTAAGACAAACACAAGGGTAGGGCAAGTTCCAGCTTTCCAGAACCTTCACTGGGGAGAAAAGGCAGATATAGCAGATAGGGCAGCAAACAGTAGCAAAGTTAGGCCAGAGCAGCGGAGTGTCCCAGGCAGGAGGAGTGAGCCAGAGTGAAGCAGCAGAGTACCCCGGGCAGGAAGAGTGAGCCAGAGTGGAGCAGCAGAGTGTCCCGGGCAGGAGGAGTGAGCCAGAGTGGAGCAGCGGAGTGTCCCGGGCAGGAGGAGTGAGCCAGAGTGGAGCAGCGGAGTGTCCCGGGCAGGAAGAGTGAGGCAACAGGAGGAGGCTAGAGTCAAGCCAGGTTTGATTTAAAATATTGACCAGAATGGGAAAGCAGGAATTGATTTATGTTTATGAAACTATGAGCAGACGAGATGGTTATGATGATGGACAACACTGATGACGATGCTTGATGACAGGCTACTGAAACCTACCAAGTGCCACACTTCAGGTACAGTATTTTGTATAATGTTCACAAGAACACTAGGAAAGAGGTGTCCTGATAAAGTACATTTTATCCTCAACTTTTCTTGCCCAAAGTATACAAAAAAGTAGTAAATCTGTGGTTAGAACATGCGTCCCTACAACCTCAAGAGGCCACTTGCCTTTGCCTTTACTGCACTTCTCTGCCTCTTTGAAACTCAGGAGCTCACATCACCCCCTGAGCCTGCCAGCTGTATGCCTATGTATGCACAAGGGCCAATTCAGAAACACAGGAATGTCATCACAAGGCTACATCTTTCACACAAGTGAAACAGCTTCACTGATCCCATAGAGATCATCCCTCTGCAAGAAGATACAGAGTTTCACATTTTACATTACCTAATTATTAAATAGAATTATGACAATGAAAAAAAAATGGCACTGCTCATCAGCCACTGACATGCTCATGTCCAGACACAGATGAGGAAAAAAAAAAAACAACCAAGGCAGCTTTGAGGCTTTTCTCTCGAAACTGGATTGAGGGGTTCTATTGAAAATTGATGCGTTGCCTAGGCTGCCTGCTGCTCTGTAAAGAACCTGCCCACCAACGCAGGAGATCCAAGAGATGTGAGTTTGTTCCCTGGGTCAGGAAGAGTTCCTGGAGGAGGACATGGCAACCCACTCCTGTATTCTTGCCTGGAGAATCCCATGGACAGAGAGGCCTGGTGGGCTACAGTCCATGGGGTCGCAGAGTGGGATACGACTGAGCGTGTGCACACACTGAAAAGTGACTCGGCGCCTGTGTTGCCTCCTGCTCTGCGTGTGAGGGTCTCACTTGGCGAGAGACAACAGGGGGGCTGCCTCTCTGACCTCCCACCCCCCATTCACCATGTGTCCACTCCTGTCACCCACAAAAGAGCACTGCCCCCAGATACCCAACTCAGCGCATATCTGAAGCTCTTCCAGTAGCTTCTGCAGCCCAGGCATATGCTGGGCAGGGTCACCCATAGTCTAACGATGACAAGCAGGATGCAGACAAACTCCTTCGCTAGGCATCCTTGTTCAAATGGAAATGAAGTTCCCCCACCCTGCTCTAGTCCCCACACACGCTCCCCAGGAAATGGTGGACGCTGAACTTCCTTCACCAGCCACCGTCCTCTCCCCGACAGTCATGAAAAACGCCTTTTGATCTGTGACCTGCTTTTAAAAACTGACATCTGGCTGTTAGGGTGGTAATTAGACACCATTTAAAAGATATTTCTGTCTTGTTAACTGGATGACTCTGTGATCAAATTGTGGGATAATTTAGAGGAATTCAGGCAATTGATTGTATAATCCATACCGTGTGTAATTAATAACTACCCACTAAAAGCTCTATATGAGAAATTGTAAGGATTCACAATAGATAAACGTCAAGCCCTGAACCTGCTCCTCAATGCCTTTTATTAACTACACATACAAGCGAAAGCGTTCCAAGGAGATGAAGTCGAGACTCATTACCAGAATGTACTGACACTTTTGCTCAACTTATAGCCCTGATGGCCCAAGACTAGAGTCACTTGGGACTGTCCTCGCCCCAGGAGCCTGGAGTGCCATCTCCCTGGGACTGCACATCTTTGTGGGGTGCCCTGACTGCTGGCCCCTTACAGATAGCTGCACTCATTACTTCTGAGTTATAAGTGGAGCTCGTCCGCAGCCACGGAGATGCAAGGGCTTGGGCTGATCCATCTCACAATGAGCTGATGCCAGCAGGTTGATGTAGGCTGTTTCTACTTATGCCCCAACTATGACAAAATTATACTGGTTATGGTAACGCTGAGCAAGGTGAATTCTCTGTATGCTTGAATCCTATCCTGCAAATTTATAGCAACATCAGGTCCCCAAGAAATGTGCACACATACACACAGACATTATTATTAACTGAGACTTCCACTCCAAACTCTGTTCTCCCGTGCTGTGACCTGGGCTAGACCTTCTGAGAGCCAGAAAATCTTGAGCTACACCACAGACAAGCACCTGCTCAGTGGCTCCCTTATCCAGGCCCACTCTGCTGCTGTCTGGCCTTCAAAGAGCCTGAACCAGAGCCCCGAGGAGTAAAGACAGCAGAGCTCGTAAGAGAAGAGATGCACTAACGCCAAGAGAAGGGCCTGCCAGCTCCACTTGTACCTCAGAGTAAATGTGACCTTGTTTAGTCTTTCTACACAGGCTGGCTGGGCACCTGCATCGATTTATCATCCACTAATGCACCACTTTGGTGGGATGGTGACATCATAACAGCTTGTATTTGTTGAGCTCAGCATTCTGCTAAGTGCTTTACACGCGCTGTTTTATTTAATCATCAAAAAACTTCAGAAAGATAAGTGCCAACACTACCCCCAACATACAGGTAAGGACACTGATGAATGAAGAGGTTCAGTAACCAACACCAAACCTAGGGCTTGGAAACGGTCGAATCTAACAGGAACGGGCAGGCCTGTGTCTGCCACCAAGAACTCCCCTACCCATGTGCTCTCTAAGAAGTCCATCTCTTCTTGACAAAGGTCAGCATTCCTCCTCTTTAGAGGCAGAATCAGGGAAAGAGAAGGAAGTTGAAGGAGAAAGAAAGGCACTGACAAATGTGTGGGAAACAAGACCAGATCTTAAGAAGAGAAGACTGCTGGAAGAAAATTTCAGTGTGAAAGAAGCCAAGACTTGTGAAATAAAGATGGTTGCTATTCAACTGTAAATCATTTCCTGTGTCGTTCTCTGCTCTGAAATAGCCCCCAGCAGTCATTTTTCAAGGGCCGCCAGAACAAGTTATCCCAGAGTGGGTGGCTTAAACAACAGAATTTTCTCACAATGCTGGAAGCTAAAAGTCTGAGATCAAAGTGTCGGCAGGGCTGATTTCTTCCAAGGACTCTCTCCTGATTTCTTCTGAGGACTCTCTGCTGATTTCTTCTGAGGACTCTCCGTGGCTGGTAGATGGCCTTCTTATCCCTGTCTTCATGTGACCTTCTCTTCGGTATGTACCTGAATCTAATCTTCTCTTCTTATAAGGACATCAGTCATGTTGAATTAGACCCACTCCTTTGACTTCACTTAAACTTAATCACCTCTTTTAAAACCCTATTTTGACAAAGATCTGAATACTGAAAACTATGGTTTTTCCAGAGTCACGTATGCATGTGAGAGTTGGACAATAAAGAAGGGTGACCACTGAAGAATTGATGCCTTTGAATTGTGGTACTAGAGAAGACTCTTGAGAGTCCCTTGGACTACAAGGAGATTAAGCCAGTCAATCCTAAAGGAAATCAACCCTGAATACTCAATGCAAGGACTGATGCCAAAGTCAAAGCTCCAATATTCTGGCCACTTGATGTGAAAAGTTACACTACTGGAAAAGACCCTGATGCTGGGAAAGACTGAAGGCAAGAGAAGAGGGTGCCAGAGGATGAGATGGTTAGATAGCATCACCGACTCAATGGACAAAAATCTGAGAAAAATCTGGGAGATAGTAAAGGCCAAGGAAGCCTGGTGTGCTGCAGCCCATGGGGTCACAAAAAGTCAGACACGACTTAGCCACTGAACAACAACAATGACTTGAGGTACTGGAGGTTAGAGCTTCAGTATATGAAATTGGGGGAGTACAATTCAGCCCATAACATGCATCACACCCACCCACATGCTTTACCTCTAGATTTTCAGTAAGGTCATGGTCTGATATATCTTAGATGTCTTAGAAATGTGGTAGAAAACTGAAGGCAAAATTGTCTTCCATATATGGAACTGATGAAAGGATAGAAGGGAAGAAACAGAGCAAGAGGTCAGATGAAGGGCAGCAGACAATTTAGCATAAGCAAGAAAAAAACACAGACAGACATGCTAGGGACAGTTTAGTTCCCCAGCCCCCACCTCCCAGAGATACTGTGATTCCCAACTACACATGAGATGGGCCTTGAGTATATTTTGCTCTGTTTGCTTATGAGTATCAAAGGAATGATAACTCCTGACAGCTGGATGTCTCTCAGTGACATAGTAATGAGTGCTATGGCAATTTTTTAGTGAATTACCATCAGATTTGAGGGCTTCCCTGGTAGCTCAGCTGGTAAAGAATCCACCTACAATACAGGGAACCCCAGATCGATTTCTAGGTTGGGAAGATCCGCTGGAGAAGGGATAGGCTACCCACTCCAGTATTCTTAGGCTTCCCTGGTGGCTCAGCTGGTAAAGATTCTGCCCACAGTGTGGGAGACCTCAGTTTGATCCCTGGGTTGGGAAGATCCCCTGGAGAAGGGAATGGCTACTACTCCAATATCCTGACCTGGAGAATTCCATGGCCTGCATAGTCCATGGGGTCTCAAAGGGTCAGACACCTCTGAGCGACTGTCACTTTCACCATCAGATTGTGGCTACTTAAATCAAAGGTCACTCAACCCTTGTGATAAACATGTACACTATCATGTAAGAAATGAATCGCCAGTCTACGTTCAATACAGGATGCTTGGGGCTGGTGCACAGGGATGATCCAGAGAGTTGATACGGGGTGGGAGGTGGGGGGGTGGGGTTCAGGATTGGGAACTCATGTACACCCGAGACGGATTCATGTCAATGTATGGCAAAACCAATACAGTATTGTAAAGTAAAATAAAGTAAAAATAAAAATTTTTTTAAATAAAAACTAAAATGTTACATTAAAAATAAATTAATTAATTAAATAAAATAAATTTAAATAATTTAAAAAAAGAAAGAAATGAATGCAGATATTTGACTCTTGATTATATGTCTCTTGGTTACCTTTTGATTCCCAACCCAGTTTACCATCCTTCACTTTAAAACAAACTAGAAAGGGTGTCACACACTAAAGATGAGAAGAATAATGGGCGTCTTCTCTGATCCAAGGCAGCACAGTAATTCAAAATCAAAAAGCGTAGCCAGTGAATCCAACTGACTCACAAAGCTCTTCACTGCAGTCCTAGGTAATGGAATTTCAAGATAGGAATAACATTATTAAACCTAATTTGTGACCAATATTTTCAGTGAAAAATCACTGACTTCTCCCAACCCTCCTACACTGTTGGTGGGAATGTAAATTGGTCCAGCCACTATGGAAACAGTATGACAGTTTCTCAAAAAACTAAAACTAGAACAGCCATAGGATCCAGCAATTTCACTTCTGTGTATTTACCCGAATAAAACAAACACACTAATTCAACAAGATACACATGCATCCCAATGTTCATTGCAGCATTATTTATAATAGCTAAGATATTGAAGCAGCCTGTGTCCATTAGTAGATGAATGGACAAAGAAGCTGTTATCTCTATACACACAAGGGAGTATTACTCAGCCACTAAAAAAAAAATCTTGCCATTTGTGACAACATGAATGGACATCAATAGTATTACGCTCAGTGAAGTAAGTCAGAGAAATACAAATACCATATGATCTCACTTATATGTGAAACCTAATAAAAACAGACTCAGATATAGAAAACAAATGGGTGGTTTGCTAGATGGGAGGTGAGTGGAGGGTGAGTGAAATAGGTGAAGGGAATTAAGAGGTACAGAAGAAAATAAGTAAGCCATGGGGATGTAATACACAGGATAAGGAATTGGCTTAAAGCTCAACATTCAGAAAACGAAGATCATGGCATCCGGTCCCATCACTTCATGGGAAACAGATGGGGAAACAGTGGAAACAGTATCAGACTTTATTTTTTTGGGCTCCAAAATCACTGCAGATGGTGACTGCAGCCATGAAATTAAAAGACACTTACTCCTTGGAAGAAAAGTTATGACCAACCTAGATAGTATATTCAAAAGCAGAGACATTACTTTGCCAACTAAGGTCCATCTAGTCCAGGCTATGGTTTTTCCAGTGGTCATGTATGGATGTGAGAGTTGGACTGTGAAGAAGGCTGAGCACCGAAGAATTGATGCTTTTGAACTGTGGTGTTGGAGAAGACTCTTGAGAGTCCCTTGGACTGCAAGGAGATCCAACCAGTCCATTCTGAAAGAGATCAACCCTGAGATTTCTTTGGAAGGAATGATGCTAAAGTTGAAGCTCCAGTACTCTGGCCACCTCATGCGAAGAGTTGACTTATTGGAAAAGATTCTGATCCTGGGAGGGATTGGGGGCAGGAGGAGAAGGGGACGACCGAGGATGAGATGGCTGGATGGCATCACAGACTCAGTGGATGTGAGTCTGAGTGAACTCTGGAAGTTGGTGATGGACAAGGAGGCCTGGTGTGCTGCGATTCATGGGGTCGCAAAGAGTCGGACACAACTGAGCAACTGAACTGAACTGAGGGACAGATGGTATTAGACTCATGGTGATCATTTTATATTGTATGCAAATGTCAAGTCACTATGTAATAATAATATACCAAAAACTGATATAATATTGTATCTCAACTATATTTCAACTTAAAAAATCATTGGGTCCTCTGAACCTTAAGGCTCTGAGTAAGTTATGCTATTAAATGGATCTCCTTCGCACTGACAAAATTATTGCAAGCCATTGTGAAAGGACATTCTGCTGACAGTGCAGAGGGACTAATGGGCCGTCTGGTTCTATCTGGGGTGGAATTGCATGTTTGTGGGGCTGATGGATAGGACCCCTGTGCCAGCATGGTGCCATATGCCAGCTGGTCAGTACAGCTGGGGACACACACGTACTGAGTCTGGTATCAGAAGTCTCAGCTGGTCACTGGCAGCCATGCCAAAGACACTGGGCCCCTTGACTGCACTAAAACTCAGCCGTGTGTATGTGTGAATCTCTGTATGTCTGATGATACAAGCCAGTAGAGCCTATTGGCAGTTGCTTTTCAGACTGATAGTAAGCAAGAAAATGCTCAAAGTTTCTCCCATTGAAATCATGTAGAGCAAATAAGGAGAAAAGCCAGGAAAGGAAGGTAAATGAGGCATTTGACAACATATTAAGGCGAGGACTGGCACTGCATTTCTACTAAAATACACAGACACTCTCACATCCTAGCTGTCCACATTCATTGTTCAGTCCCAAAAGTTACAGTCAGGCCAGTGTGACAAGAATTATGCAGACATAAAAATAGGAAGGAAGCTAAAATAATTAAATAGAATTAGTTCCTGAAACCTTAAGGAAACAAAATAGTCATGTCTTAAGGGAATATGCATGACCCTTTAAAAAATATATTAGAAAAATTTTTAAATAGCTGTTTTTTAAAACTCAGATACATAACAGCAAAATAGAAAGGCATGTGGCTAACTGATATATTTCCGTAAACAAAAATATTTCAAAGATGGTAATTCTGAGACTGATATTACCTATATTAAGAGTCTTTGAGTAGTAAGAAATAAACACTTGACTCTGACTAAATGCAGAGACATTGAAGGAGAGAGAGAAAGAATTTATTAAAAGGACACTAGTAATTACAGTCAGGCCAGTGTGACAAGAATTATGCAGACATAAAAATAGGAAGGAAGCTAAAATAATTAAATAGAATTAGTTCCTGAAACCTTAAGGAAACAAAATAGTCATGTCTTAAGGGAATATGCATGACCCTTTAAAAAATATATTAGAAAAATTTTTAAATAGCTGTTTTTTAAAACTCAGATACATAACAGCAAAATAGAAAGGCATGTGGCTAACTGATATATTTCCGTAAACAAAAATATTTCAAAGATGGTAATTCTGAGACTGATATTACCTATATTAAGAGTCTTTGAGTAGTAAGAAATAAACACTTGACTCTGACTAAATGCAGATACATTGAAGGAGAGAGAGAAAGAATTTATTAAAAGGACACTAGTAGGACTTTGGGCGGAGGAGCCTGGTGGGCTGCAGTCCATGGGGTCGCTAGAGTCGGACACGACTGAAGCGACTTAGCAGCAGCAGCAGCAGCAGCAGCAGCAGTAGGACTGTGTGATGCTCCAGGGACTTCATTGGTAATTTCTTATTTCTTATTATGTAACCTTGACTACATAATAGAATCACATGGGTAAATGTGAAAAACAAGCAATGTACTGGCTTTACTATGACAAATTACATCAAAATCTCTGGGGGTGGGGCCCACAACTAAGTATGTTTCAAAAGCTCCCCAGTTGATCTTACTGTATAGCCACAGTGGACAACGTCTGGAGTGTTGGAATTAATATCCCATTAATAACTCGTGGGTTCACTGCTTTTAGGTCAAATTATAAAATTCCTAGGACAGAGAATTTACATGGTTCAGTTTATATCACAGGATATCACTGAAAAACATTAGCCATTGTCAAGAAAGCAAGATCATATGGGACCAAAAATGGCAGACGGCAGCTGGGAGTCCTTGACTATGGATCAGAGCAGGTTGGAGTACTGAGCCAGGCAGCCACCCAAAAAGTGTACATTACAGCAACCCATGAGGTAAGTTTCATGCTCAACCAATTCTCCCTTCTTCAGTAAGCACACACACAGACAACACAGCACCATAGAATCCAGATTCCAGTCAGGGATCCCAGGATGACACCATCATGAGTGCAGAGATGTGTCATGAACCCTGGCCATGAATGAATCCTCCTGTATTTATTCATTTAAACACGAGTGTCACCTGGTAAACATTCTGCATTAGTAAATAAGAACAGTTTGTAAAAACTGTAATGAAGCCAAGTTTCCATTTGCTTCTGCTTTCCTTATAAGTGTATATGAACTAGCAGCATAAACAATGAAAGAAAATCTTCTCTTACTTAGATAAGTATTTCCCAGACAAAACTGTTTGTGCCAGACTTAACAGGCCCTCTTTTCCTTTTTCCTCTGCAAAAGATAAACTCTAGCCTTCATTTAGCCCTAACACAAACTTGGAATTAAAGAATTTTGAATGAACTTTTGCTAAATAGTACACAGTATTCTGTACGCAATTTTTAAATTTCCTTCCATTCCTTTTGTCTGTTTTTCTTTCCTTTCCTGCCTTCATGAGATATAACAGAAGTTTGCTGAGTTTTTTAGTGTTTAATAATAACTTTTAATAAATAACAACCCCAGTTATGACAGATATTCAAGGAAAAGCACACAGCACATGTGCAATAACTCACAAAATCGAAAACAGTATTCACACTTCCAAACTCAAGCATCTGAGAAGTATCTATGAAGCACTTAGTTCCAGGGCAAATTCAAAATCAGGGTGAGAGAGCTGCTGCTATCAAGATAACTGATGCTTCAAATGAGTGACCAAACCTACACTCAAGAGTTCATCAAGCATCTCAAGAGAGCATGTGATTAAGAGTGGAACGAGCAATACCCAGCAAGAGCTATGTGAGTCACTGTCAGAGCCCAGGGTGTTGGCATGCACCCAGCCCTGTCCCCAGAGGCTCCAATGAATAGGCTGGCCCATCTCCTTAACATCCCTCTTGAATTCAAAACACACAAGACTCAGGGACTTCCCTGGTGGTCCAGCCATTAAGACTCTGTGCTTCCAAGGCAGGGGATACAAGTTTGATCCCTGATTGGGGAACTAAGATCTCACAAGCCACTTGGTGTGGATGAATATCTAGAAACACACACACTGAGAGTCTAGGTGTCAGGAAGAGGGAAATATACTCTCACAACATGACTGGGGAGAGAAGTTAGAATAGCGTATGCTAACGTGCCAGATAAACTACATCATCATGGTCACCCAAGAACACAGGGCCGCCTTGATCTGTTCTTCCCTAGCTTCCCTGGTGACCCAAATGGTAGAGAGTCTGTCTGCAATGCGGGAGACATAGGTTCGATCCCTGGGGTCAGGAAGATCCCCTGGAGAAGGGAATGGTTACCCACTTCAGTATTCTTGCCTGGAAATTTTCATGAACAGAGGAGCCTGGCGGGCTACAGTCTATAGGGTGACAAAGAGACAGACACCCCTGAATGACTAACACTTCACTTCAAGCAGAATGTGAGACAAGGAATTCAAGCGCAGGTACTTTATTCAGGGGTGGGGGACAAGGGAAGAGAAGGCAGGCTCTAAAGTTTGTGTACTCAAGCAAGTTACCCCTACAAGGAATCAGAGTGTCACACCACCCAGGAGGAGAACTTACAAGCCTGTGAGGAACATCCTCAGAAGTATGCCTCCTAGGGCGAGGGGGCCAAGGAATTTACACTCCCAGCAGCCATTGGTTGAGAGAAGCAGGAGGGTATAAACAGGGCCTGATGGGCATGTAGGCTCCGGAAGCCAGAAAAGCCTACAGCAAGCATGATGTGTCCTAGCATTGAACACAGCCAACCTACAATGACATGGTGAGGCCTGAAAGGAGAGGGCGGGCTCCAGGAGTTCTGGAAGGTGGGGAAAGGGTGGGTGAGGAAAAAGCACTCCATGTAACCCAGGGATGCCTATGCTTGAGGCAAGTTCAATTAGCAGCCATTCCTGGGGAGGCCAAGAGAAGCAAATGCAAACAGATACACACTTTACAGAACAAAGAGTAATATGCATGCCAACTATAGTTATTAACTGCTGGCTTTCAGTACTGGAGTACTGTAGCTAGTACTGGAAAAATAGAGTCGTTCCAATCACAGTCTTGGGTTCGAGTTCCAGCTCTACCTCTTACTGACCAAAGGGCCTCAGTCCAGTAACTTAACCCCCGCTTCTCTATCAAATAGGACCAATGACTAATACCTGACCCATCGTGCTGATGTGGCGATTAAAAGCACTTATGCACATAAGCCATTAAAGGCCATGCCTAGCAATTGGCTGGTCTTCCCTAGTGGCTCAGATGGTAAAGAATCTGCCTCCAGTGTAGGAGAGCAGGCTTCAGTCCCTGGGTCAGTTAGACCCCCTGGAGGAGGGAACGGCTGGCTACCCACTCTAGTATTCTGACCTGGAGAATCCCATGGACAGAGGAGCCTGGCAGGCTACAGTCCATGGGGTCACATGAGGCGGACATGACTGAGCCACTTTCACAGCAAATGGCTAGAGCCCACATGTTAGCTGCCATCAGCATCAGCATCTTTATTAGATGGAAATCTGTATTAACTTGGGCTGCCATAACGATCATAAATTGGGCAGCTTAATGACAGAAGTATAAATTCTCACAATGCTGCTATCATTTAGTTGCTGAGTCCTGTCTGACTCTTTGGCAACCCCGTGGACTGTAGCCCTCCAGGCTCTTCTGTCCATGGGATCTCCCCAGGCAAAAATATTGGAATGGGTTGCCATTTCCTTCTCCAGGGGATCTTCCCAACTCAGGGACTAAACCTGGGTCTCCTGCATTGGCAGGTAGAATCTTTACCACTGAAGCTGCCTGGGAAGCCCTCTCACAGTTCTAGAGGCTGGAAAATCAAAAGCTCAAATGCCAGCCAATTCAGTTTCTGGTGAGAACTGTCTGCCTTTCTTGCCAATGGCTGCCTTCTCACTGTATGCTCACACGGCAAGGAAAGAAAGATTTCTCCTTTTGTTACAAGGCAACAGATCTATTCTGAGGCCCCACCAACTTGAATGATTCCAACCCTAATTACCTCCTAAAGGCCCCCCAGCTCCAAAAACTATTACTTTGGTGATTAGGATGTCAATATGCAAATTTTGAAAGGACTTAAGCATTCAGTTCATAACAAAACGTTTGAATGGCAAAATAAAATGAGCTATAATGAAGTAAATTCTATAATCATTTATCTCCACTGACCCACGTTAAAAGGAAGTACACCCAACAATAAAAGGATAGATGAATAGAGGTTGGAATGCTACGACTGGAGACTGTGGAGTGGTTAAATTTTTTATGTTTTTCTGTTTCTAGGTCACCCCAAAGCAAATGTACAACATTTTCTACTTGTTCGTAGCATTGTCTGGGTTGCTTTCTGGTGGGACTCTAAATTACACTAGCAAACAAATGCAACCAGGAGAGTACAGTGTCTGTGAAACTAAAACCAATTCTTATTACGAAAATCCTTTTTTTAATGTCTGCTTCTCCGCTTTAGTAAATAGAACATAGAGAACATAATTGAATATTTGATGACTGAAAATCTTGCAGTGTCTGTGGGCTCTCATGCTGAACATCAGTTCTCATCACACAAGCCTGTGGGTATGCTTGTGGGACAGCAAACACATTAGACAGAATCTTTAATGGCCCTGAGAAACTCCCATAAGGTTTTTGTCTATGTCCTTTAAAAAAAATAAATAAATATGTGATATTGGTTTGGTAAGGTTTATGTTTGTGAATTTTCTCCATGTGATTGAGTCTAAGGGAGATTCGTTTGCTGCCCTCTGAATGAGATGAGTACTCTCTCTCTCTCTCTCTTTACACAGAGGGGAGGAGGGTGAGAGGCTCACTCAGCGCCTCTGGGGCCACCTGGGAACTAGACACTTTCCTCTCTCTGATCTAAACCCAGAGAGAACATTAGTACACCCAGTCTCTTGCCCTCCAACATTCATCAAGGGAACTCTTCTCCTACACATTTTCTGAGTCTTTCAGTGAAGGGTTCACCATGGGAGCCAGACCACCCCACCCCAGCATGGTCCGCTTTGGCCTCTCTCCCTTTTTCCTGGTTCTGCCTTTATAAGGGCCTTTCTCAAGTGATGGAATATGCAATGACACAGGTCCTCATAATCCATCCTGCAAGATAGCCTATCAGCTATATGGAATCCTGGAAGCTGTCTTCCTTGAATCAATCCCCTAATGAAAGTCAGAGGGGAAGAATCATGGTAAGGGGAAGATTCAAGGAACACAGAACAGATGTGGATGGTTCAGAGGATGATTCCTAGGCCAGTGATAGCCAGTTCCCTGATGCATTGATTGTGGAGGACTTGAGTCCCCAAATTAAGGGAGATCATTGGTCTTCATCCAAGTCTTTCCCTCTCTCCACTGTTCTGGCTCCGAGGATGGAGTATGTGAATCATGCAATGTTTTTCAAAACCAAAACCCAACCATGTTGTAGTACAAGTACAGCCTTCTTGGTCTCAACTACGTTTGTTTTTCCCTAAGTTTACGCCTTTGGTACCAATTTTTGGTGGTTATCTGTGGGTGTTTCAAGAGGAGATCTGAAGGAGTTTTATCAGGCATTGCTTATCAACTACCACAGAAACACAGAAATAACAGAATAAGCATCCTGACATTCCAGTTATATGAAAAGTTGTAGACAGAAGTCATCTATCCATCACCTCCAAATACTGTGAATACAGTAAAATAGTGCCAGTTTCCACACATTAAAACTCATACACTTGGCTCATGAAAAGATCTGAAATCTACTGTCTAATCCAACAGCCATTCTGCTCATTCTCCAAAAGCCCAAATTTTAACTGGGTATATTACAATCAAAAATAAAGGATTCCTTTTTCAGCCTTCCCTGCTGCTAAAGGGCTTCCCTAGTGGCTCACATGGTAAAGAATCCACCTGCAATGCAGGACACCAAGGTTCAACCTCTGGGTTGGGAAGATCCCCTGGAGGAGGGCATGGCAACCCACTCCAGTATTCTTGCCTGGAGAATCCCATAGACAGAGGAGCCTGGCGGGCTACAGTCCACGGGGTGGCAAAGAGGTGGACGTGACTGAGCCACTAACATACTTTTTTTGTGCTGCTCAGAGTGACCATGTGACTAAATTTCTGGCCACAAATGGGATTGTAAGGAATTCCAGTTACCTGAAAGAGTAACTTCTAGGCCTCCATCCTGTTGCTGGGAATGCAGATGTGATAACTGGAATTCCAGCAGCATCTTGATATACGAGGATGATAGTGCTGTGCTAGAGATATCAGAGCAGAGAGCGGGAAGGAGTTCATGTCATTAATGCCTTTCTTGATTCCCTCTTCCAACCTTATATTTCTGAGTAACAAGCCAGCCAAAATTTAATCACTTAAAACAGCAGTTATGTCCTATCATTGTCTTATGGCTCCAGGGGTTGACTCGGCTCAGTGAGGCCGGTCTTGCTCAGGGTTGCTCAGAGCTGGAGTCATCCTGGCAGCTTCCTCGCTCACGTGTGCGAAGGTTCATGTTTACTCCTGGCCCAGTGTCCTGCTCATGGCTTCCCAGTGGGCCTGCGCTCTTCACAGCATGGCAGCAGAAGCGAGCAGTCCCTGTATAGCCTTTCGTGCCCAAGCCTCAGAAGATGCGTGGTCTCTCTCTGCTGCCCTCACTCTACTGGCTGAGGCAATCCCAGACACAAGGAGAGGGGTCTCAGATTCCCCTCTGATGGAAAAGGACAGGGAATGGAAAGATCATAACTTAAGAAAAGCAGAAGGTATCGTTACAGAAAATAAAATCTGCCATAGCACCATACTAGCCCTGAATTACCTACTTCCTGATTTATGTTATGTGAAAAACAAATATGTCTTGTTTAATAACGTTATTATGGATTTTTCTATTATGTGCAGCCCAACCTGATCCTAACTGATCTGGCTGCCTAAGCCATCACTCCTATCTGATCTACATTTACTTTATACATACCTCCAACCAGCTTGCTTCATCTGGACTCTCCTTTCAAAGAAGATTAATGACCACAGCATAGAAAGGGAGAAACGCTGTTAGAATCAAACTAGGTATACCCACAGCAACAGAAACTGAGGTAAGAAACTGGAGAGCCATAAAAAGCCAGCCCTATTACTTTCAAGAGGCATAGCTATCTATGGCCATTTACTGAAAAAGACAAGCAGCTTTATATGAATCAAAAACCCTAGAGATTTTTACCAAGTTCAAAGGAACAAGAATTAATGAGGGCCCTAAAATATTAAAAAGGATAGAGGCTTATTCATGACAGTCCCATTAAAGATAATTTTTTTGTACATAGAATTGCTGAAGATGATTTCTGAGAAAAGATTTTCTTGTAGGTTTTTGAGAAATGATTTTATATTCTTACACTTTTTCCTTAGGAGACTGCCAGAGAGCTCACTTAATTCCCAATTCTATTTTTGAATTAAGTTAAGGAACAAATAAAGAAAACACAAAAGCATTTTTAACTCTGTCAGGAATGTTCAAATTAAGCTCAATCTATACTTTAATTTGGTACCTGGAGGAGTTACTTCAAAGCTGCCTCATCATATCTCAAGAAGCACACCAACATCCCTTCTCTGTGAAGAACCTTAGAACCCGGAGAAGCCACGAAGCTGGGGCTGTGGCTACAGATATTAACAGTCTATGGCATCACCCCAGCCCCCACCTTCTCATTTACAAACTAGAGTCACTCTCGTCTTCCAGAATTAGTTATTTTGCTTTCTCTCCCAATATTTTTCTTATTTCTCCTAGTCCTAAAATGCCTTGGGATTAACCATCACTAAATTCAAGAATAAAGCGTACTTCAGCTAACATCCTCTTCCCATCAGCCACATAGAAAAAGAAAAAAAAAGTAAGATATAAATCATTTTCCTCACTTGCAATGTTAAGAAAAACAAAAAAAGACCCCAAATCCTTAGGCACCTTTAAGTCCTTCCCTTCCTGATTCTATTTAGCCTTCTGAAATGAAATCCCTATAAACACATCCATCTCTCATTTCCACTAGGCTTTGGAATTTTCTATGCTTTATTACATCCAGAAACAGAGTGACATTTGCCAAGAAAACTACTTTCTTGTCATTATTACTCCCTAAACACACTGGTCCACACCCAAGCCACAAGGAACTGGTCCCACAGCCCACACTGCTCCATCCAACACTGACTTCTCTGTTCCCACTGCCAGACACACTCATCCTCTGTTTCCAACTGTCTATTTCCTGCCCCCTTCACGTGTCTCCTTCTCTATGAAGCCTGTCCTCCTCTTCTAAGTTAGAATTAAGCTCTTTCCACATGTAACAAATAAATCTGGCACTGGGGCAAGATATTCAACAGGGGGGAAAATACAACATCTGCCCTCCTACTTGAAGAGAGAAACCTTTCTCAAATCAACAACGGATAAATATAAAATTGACTGTGACACACGCCATAAATGAGCGGCACACGATGCCAGGACAGACGGAATCTGACCAGTGGTGTGTTAAATCGGAAACCGTGAAGGGCCAGAAATTTTACCCAACTTGCAAGCTAACAAGATAGTCTGCCAGTTTTGCATACGTATAATGGCAGAAGATGCAAGATACGACTCCTGGGTAAGAAAGTGATCATTTGTCACTCATAACAAAACAGCATCCAGGACAGTATTTTGTTTTGCTTCCCTATTCCGCAACTGCCACAGAGAAACAGGATTTGCGGGATGTTCCGTACTTCTGCAGTGAGGTAGACCATAGGAGACAAGCCTCAGATTCTAGGAGACTGGCTCTTAGAAGGCTGTCGCCCACCTGTCCATGCCTCAGGAAAGAAAGTGAAATTAATATAAACCTATCTCCTCCACAGGAGAAGGGGACAAATCATTACTACCCTGGAATGGAGAGGGAAGGGGAGAGGTTTACTCTCAGGTGTCTCCGGCAGGTATGTCTCCAACCTCTGTCAAGGGAAACGCTAGCTCTAGCTTCCAAACTGTTAGTGTTAATCGCTCAGTCATGTCCGACTCTTTGCAACCCCATGGTCTATAGCCCACCAGGCTCCTCTGTCCATGGAATTCTCCAGGTAAGAATGCTGGAGTGGGTTGCCATTCCCTTCTCCAGGGGATCTTCCTGATCCAGAGATTGAACCCAGGTCTTCTCTACGGCAGGCAGATTCTTTACCATCTGAGCCACCAGGGAAGTCCAATAATACTGGAGTGGGTTGTCATATCCTTCTCTAGGGGATCTTCCTAATCCAGGGATTGAACCCAGGTCTCCTGCATTGGCAGGCGGTTTCTTTACCACTGAGCCACCTGGGAAGCCTCCAAGGCTGTTTACTATTCCCAGCATGTCTTTTGCTCAGAAAACTTGGATCAATGAGGAAGGAAAGAATTTTATGGAGAACAGTCTCCGCACATTGCAAAGATGTGAGTTCTTCTAAAGATAAGAAGCTTGTGTTGAGACCTTAAAAATGGGTAAGATGCAGTGGATTAGGGCAGGGAGAGAGAAGGGATATCCAGGCGGATGAAGTTGCATGTGCAGGCCCAGTGCCAGAAAAAGTACAGGGTTTGCAAGGAAGTAGCTGTATGGCTGCAGCACCCAGAGCAGGATAAATCTGGACAGGCAGACAAGGACCTGGCCATGCAGGGCCTGTCAGTCCATAGTAAAGATGTGGTCCCTTAGACCAAGAGCAGCAGAAAGCCAAAGATTTGTCTTAAGTCAAGGAATGCTATGATGAGATTTGCATTCCAACAAAGCCACTCTCGTATGTGAGAGAGGACAGACTTGAATGGGGTTAAGACCTTGTGTTCCAGCTTCCCATAGAAGCTGAAAGTATGGTAAATTCTTGAGCTTGTCTATTCTACTTCTAACTCCTCTTGTAGCCCCCACATAAGCAGCCCAAGCTCTTGAAATCTGTCATGTGTCATTTATTATCAATAACATGCAAAGCACCAGTTTGAACCAAAAGTGATTCTCACTGTTCAGTCAATAATGAGGTGTCCTTACCTTCCTGTAGCTTCTATTTTAACATGCTATAAATCTGTTCTTTTTCAATTAGCATCTCTGAAGTCTTCGACTTCTCTGCTTAGGCTACTTCAATGTGTCTATCCCAGGAAAGATCTAGATAAAGATAACTTAGATTTATGAAAAATTCAGTTGCTCTGGAAAATATCACCTGAGTTGAGTCAGAGTGACTTTGAATGAGGGCTGTGAGCTGACTTTGGTGGCTCTGTATATAAGGAAAAAATACAAATGATGCCCTGCTGAAACTGGAGCTGGGGTAAAAATAAAGATCTGAAATCTGGCTGCCTTGATGAGGGAAGGCCAAAAATTAAGACAGAGCTGGAAGTATGTGATGAGAGAAGAAGGGCAGAGGATGTGATGGCTGCAAGCAACAGCTTCTTCAGAAGCAGCGGATGGGTTTTATATATGAGATACCATTAGAGTGGTACCTTTTGCATTTTCCCCTTCACCACAAATTTAATAACTTTATTTTCACTGCAGCTCCATCAATTTTAGTTTGGTTGTGCTATGATTCACTTCCCCAGAATGTTTGCATAATATGTATCCCGCAGGTTTCATTTCTGTAAATCACTGCTTTGTAGGGGAGAAGCGGGGGTAGATTTCAGGCATGCTCCAGCCTTTGAGTAAGTTTTGAGACCAAAAGGAGATTGCATTTTCTGATTGCTAAGTTATCTCCGTTGTTCACTGAGAAATTATTTTCCCTATAACACTTCCGTTTGTATATTCGATAAAGTTAATATCTGTGAAATCAGTTGATTCTCACTGCGCTAAATTATACCAAAATAGACAGAAGATTGACTTCCTGGTATTGACAAGAGAAAACTCTCAATGTCTTTTGACTTATTATCTCTGGCAGTTGGAAGGAATTACAATAAAATACAAAATTACTTTACAGGGTATGTTTAGAGAGCAAAGAAAATTAATGGAGGGATGGATTCTTAGGGTATTTTGCCTTTTGACAAAGATTTCTATTTCCTGTCAAACATTTCCCCTGAATGAACTGCATGAACACAATGTCATTTGATTTATCTATGCCTTAAGAAATACCTGAGGTTTAATTGCCTCTGCAAAATTTATGTTTACATAAATAATTCAATGGCAAATTAATCCAGCTTTTATAATTACTTCCCACAGAGGCACATGGCTCAGTCCCAAGGACTTAATTGCAGCTTGATGAAGGTACTTTGGTCACTAGAACCAATAAACCATATAGAAAATTCTAAAGACATAAAGGAAAGAAAGCCATGTTTTTCAAACCTAAGCTCTCAGAAAGAAATATAGTATCTGTAGCTGATCTTAAACACTGTGGGCTTTGGGAAACTGCACTACTAATGATGAACTTTCTAAAAATGCACTGTTTCAACCTCATCTAAGAGCTCATAGCACACCAGATTCTTCAACACAAAGTGAGTGACACCCTTCCTGTGATCTGTGTCCCTCCCCTCCAGCATATAACCTGGTGGGAACTGCCATTTCTTCCATAGTGTTTCATTCACCATCTCTGACTATTCATTTTATGTTGAGCTATTCTTCTCCTTTCACTCTGCTCACTCCCCTTTAATTCTGCCCAGAGCCAAGGCTGTCATCCAAGACCTAGATCTCAGGTAGAGGAAAGACAGGTAAGCTCAGTGCAAGAATCTTACTGGATCCTTCTCCAGCCAGATGACAACTTTCTCTTCTTCCAAGAATTCATATTTTAAAATCCAGGATTCAAAAAACAATACATCCTATCATGTGCTAGTTGGAATAGTAACTAAAATTGGCATTGAATTTTAGAGCTTATTAAGTGATTCCATTCCATTATTCTACTCCAAACCAAACTCAAGGAGTTAGTATAATTCAGGTTATAAACAAGGAGACTGAGGCTCAAAGAGGTTGAGAAGTTACCTCCATGTGAACAAGATAATTTGTAGAGTCCAGTTTAAACCCAAGTCTTATCCTAGCTCATGAATCCTCTATGAAGTGGGGACTTGAGTTCACTACCCACGGGCCTGGACCCAGACAGTGCCTGCACATACAGGCTCTCACTAAATATGTGCATGAAGAAAGGACTGTAGCTTCCTGCTCTTTGCTCTGCATCACGTCGCCTTCCTAGGAAATATACGACTCCTCCATCCTCCTGCCACATCCAGCCTGTCTGCTGAAATTCACATGATCATCACCTAGACTTCAATACCACACTCACATCTCCCTGCATTACAAAGCCTTCTCCCATGATTCTGCTCATATTCTGTCATCACATAATCAAGCATTGGGCCATGCACTGTCTTATACTGGCTTCTCTTTTATGCTGGTCTTGTCTTCAGTTCCTTTCACTCTTCTTCGTGTCAACCAAGCCAAAAGTGTCTGCTAATCTGCAGGTGAGCTACAGCTGTACTGAAGACTAAACAGCTCAACAGCACCATTTTGGCAAGGCTACAAGCCGAATCCATTTAACACTTGCTACTACCAGTAGAAACAGTAGATAGTAAAAGAGAGGAAGGAGACACAAAGCCACAGAAAAGGGTTCTTCTAAGTAAAGTCAATCCTTTCCTGCTAGAAGCCAGAAGCCTGTGAGACTAGCAACAGTAGGAGGGAGAATTCACTTTATTGCATTTTGCACAGTGAATTTATAGTAAGGAGAGCTGCACCTTCCAGAATTCATGCAGAAATAAGTCATGCTGCCTGGCTGATGGCTTTGGCAATATCCTAAAGGGAAGGAAATCATGAGGAACACTAGTATCAGCCAGGAAAACTATATGCGTAAATTATTTTTAAATCCTGTATGTATGTATACAGGTGTGGGTGTGATGTTTAACTGAACAACTTTGGCTTTTTGTGATGATATATATTCATTCACTTTGGGTTTTGATTTTCACTACAAAGTCAAGAGCTTTCGCAGGTATGTTTACTGAGGGAGGAGCCTATGATGGTTGCCACCACCATACAGGTGCCTCGACTGAGCAGGCACATGAGCAAGCTGCTCACTTTTTGTATCCTGTTCTGGATAGAGGCTTTAGCTGGGCCCCTACCACTGCCTTGCCTCACTATAGGCTAGATCTAATATTAATACCTTCTGTAGATGACATCTTTAGGGTAACTCCTTGCCTAGATAGATTGACAATGTCTTTCTGCTTCACAGTACCCTGTCCGTACCTTCTGGGTGTTCTCTTGGTCCAGTGGAAACTCAGGAGCTATGTCCAATACTTCTCCTTTATCTCCCACAGACACAGGCAAAGAGCAAATGTTTATTAACATATATATCAAATTAAAGCCCATGCAATGAAGTAGGACACTCAAAGCTGGTGCTCTGGAGCAAATCAGAGGGATGGGGTGGGGAGGGAGGTGCGAGAGGGGTTTAGGACTGGACGCATGTGCACCCATGGCTGATTCATGTTGATGTAAGGCAAAAACCACCACAATATTGTAAAGTAATTATTCTCCAATCAAAAGTAATTCATTTAAAAAAAAAAAAAGCTCACGCAAGTCTGAAAATTTAAGAAAGCAAATTCTTTCAGATACTGAAATATAACAATATGTGGTTTCTTAACCTGTAATTTGTAAATGGATTTCATTGGGCCTCCCTTCAAATTGTATGAAAATTTTCACAGTGGGTACAAATGTTCATTTCTCTGAAAGTGAAGAAAGTGAATGTCACTCAGTCATGTCTGACTCTGCGACCCCATGGACTGCAGCCCCCCAGGCTCCTCTGTCCATGGAATTCTCCAGGCAAGAATACCAGAATGGGTTGTCATTGCCTTCTCCAAAGGATCTTACCAAGCCAGGGATCGAACCAGGTCTCCTGAATTGCAGGTGGATTCTTTGCCATCTTAGCCACCAGGGAACGGATGACAATTATGCTCATTTTTCTGGGCTAAGCACAGCTATCATCAGTTTCTCAATGGGCTCTAGTACTAAAAACACAGAGCTCTGCTACCAGAAACTCCACAGATTGCCCTCAAAAAGCAAGGAGATTTGATCTTTTTTAAAAATAGGTTATGTTTCCACACAGTCACAATCCTTTTTGTCATGTAAGGTCCCTGTCTGGGAAAAGGTGAGGAGGACAAAAAGGTATCACTGTAACTTCAATTTCTTCAAAATCAGTATTTACAGAACTTATGTTGGAGCGTCCACTCCAAGTCACACTTTGATGGCCCCAGGCAGTGAAGAAATGGGGTCCATCTAGAAAAACTATCTAGCAAAATTAGTTCCTGTCTAAAAAGCAAGATTAAAGAGTCTATTTTATAGAAATATTTCAGGGCTTCAATTCTCCTGAGGGTTTCTCTGAGTCCTTTGATATTCAAATCATTCCCTTTCAAAGGGCCTCTCAGGCCACTATCAAGGTTTATTTTCCACTCTTCAATTGTTAACTGGTCTAACTCTGCCAGACCCTCATTTCTCAATATTAAGTCCCCCAACATCACTTACTTGAAACCCCCTATGCCCTGTAAAATTTGAAATTTCAATTTGCCTTGATTTTGCACTGAAACATCGGGCGTGAGTAGTCTGGGTAGCTGGACACAAGGATTAAGCAGGAAGTGTCTAAGAGCAGACATTTTCTAACTGGTCAGTTTATTAGTGAATATTTTTATGCAGCTGTGATTGAAAAATTTTGTAACTGCTGAAACTCAGAAAATAAATATTCAGATAATCAGGATCCCCTAAACATCAAAATGTTTGCAGCAGCGATCCCTAAGTGGTGTGATTATGAGTAATAAAAATGATAGCTGACAGCACTCACAGTGCTTGCAAAGCACTCTGCAGGCACAGCCTCATCGAGTATTCACAGAAACCCCCTGAGAAAGAGACTATTACCTGCTTCTTTTCTAAAGAAGAACCTGAGGTTTAGAAAGGGTAAAACGCTTACCCAAGGTCACCCTGGTAAGTGGCAGGGCTGGGATTTAACTTGACTGTCTTCAGAGCCCAGGCACTTAACTTAGCATTTATTTGTATTTGCTTCTTTTCATACAAAGAAAATTTATTACTAGTGATATAAAGGAGGAAACAGGATTATTTTGAAAAACCAGTGAGTATGACTATCAGCTTGTACAGCTTTTCAAGGTCATATTCCCCAATAAGTTTAGGTCCATTTGATAAATATCACTAAGCTAAGCTAAGTCACTTCAGTCGTGTCCGACTCTGTGCGACCCCATAGACAGAAGCCCACCAGCCTCCCCTGTCCCTGGGAGTCTCCAGGCAAGAACACTGGAGTGGGTTGCCATTTCCTTCAATGCATGAAAGTAAAAGTGAAGTTGCTCACTCGTGTCCGACTCTTAGCAACCCCATGGAATGCAGCCTACCAGGCTCCTCCATCCATGGGACTCTCAGGCAAGAGTATTGGATTGGGGTGCCATTGCCTTCTCCATAAATATCACCTATCAAAGCTTATTTCTCTGGGGTTTTATTAGAACTGACACTTAAATTTCTTTTAGAAAGTGAACATTTTGGTCAAAGATTTTTAACCACTGGCCAATCTCTGATTCTGGGGAAACTGAAGGCAAGAGGAGAAGGGAGCAACAGAGAATGAGATGGTTGGATGGCATTACTGGACATGAGCTTGAGCAAACTCCGTGCTGCAGTTCATGGGGTCACAAAGAGTCAGACATGACTCAGCAACTGAATAACAACAAATCTAGAAGCCTGTGGCATTTGTTTTCAAAGTTCCTTTTTCGGCAAAAATACCAACTCACCTCTCCTCTACGTGCCTCAACACTGGAGGGCCACAAAAAAGAGTTGAACTAAAAAAGAAGGACCAGAAACTGCATTCTATCCCACAGGGGACAGGAAAGATTCAAAATTTGTATTTAATCATTTGTTTTTAAGTATTGTCTGTATAGGTTTCTATTCACTTTGTGTTATTAATACTTTATTCATAATATTTATGTAGTAATTAAAGGTCTCTAGAGAAATAGAAGCAGTAGGATATATATAGAGAAATATGTTTAAGAGGAAATTTATTATAAGAATTGGCTCATACAGTTACAGAAGCCAAGAATCCCACAACCTGCACAATCTGTGGTTGGCAAACTACAGAACTAAGAAAGTATTCGTTGTTCAGTCATGTCCAGCTCATGAGCTCAAGGACTGTAGCCCTCTGGGTTCCCCTGCCCATGAAATTCTCCAGGCAGAATACTAGAGTGGGTAGCCATTCCCTTTTCCAGAGGATCTTCCCAACCCGAGATCGAATCTGGTCCCTAACACTGTGGGCAGATTCTTTACCAACTGAGGTACCAGGGAAGCCAGTCCAAGTCAATAGATCTGAAAAGCAAAGGGAGCCAGTGGTGTAACTCCCAGTCTAGGGAAGGAGTAGGGGGTAAACCGCAGAGTCTGAAGGCCCAAGAGCCAGCAGCACCAATGTCCAAGGGCAGAAGGTGGAGGACCCAGTCACCGTGAAAGAGAAGTCACCCTTCTTCCACCCTTTTTGTTCTGTCTGGGCCCTCAACAGGTTCCCATTACCCATATGGCTGGGCATCACCCAGCTGTCTTTACTCAGTCTACTGAATCAAACCCATCTCTTCCAGAACCATCCTCCCAAACACACCCAGAAATAATGTTTGTTCCAGCCATCTGGGCACCCTTTAGCCACGGTGACATGTAAAATTAACCATCACAGTGACTTGGGGTAACTCTGATCAGCCCAGAGCTTGGGGAAACCACCTATGCCAGACTGTTCAGAAATGTTTGTAAGGAGCCTTGAGGAGCAAACTACAACACCAGAAAGATGTCAAGAGAAGCAATGAAGGTGGAGTGTACTTCAGACAGACTTTGGGAATGCTAAGACCGTGGAAACAATATGGCCTTAGGAGGCAGGTGGAAGAGGGCAGGGCTCCCAGATTTCCCACACTACCCTGCCCTGTGTGCCCCTCCCCATAACAGTGTTGGCAGTAGCTCTGTGCCAGCATAGGTATTAGCCAGTATAAAGGGAGCTCATCTAAGCTCTAGAGCCATCAACCCTAGAATAGCTCATCAGACACCATGTGTTACAAAGCTAACAGCAGAATTCCCAGAGCTTCATAAGACTCCCTGCGGGAGCATCAGGCTTACTGGAGACTAGTTAGATTTTTCAGTTCTCTTTCAAAGAAGTCAACATACTGTAGACTAATATCTTGGACTGAGTAAACCTGTGGATGAAGGGACTCCATGGGATGAAGAAACAATTTCCTGATAGTGAGATATGGCCTTATTAGTACCTCAGGCTGATGAAGCAGTAGTATGCTACATTTATAGAGTTTATATATGTTTTTATATGATTTTCCATTTTATCTTAACTGATTTTTACTGAGCAGATATAAAGGATTTTATATTTATATAATTAAACCAATCAGCTTATTTATACTGTTTTTATATTGCTCTTATATTAATATAATTCCCAGTCCTAGAACATGCCCTGAGTCTGTGTGCTGAGTATTAGGCTGAAGATTTAAATTAGATGATCTTATTCAACTCAACAATAACTCTTAATTTGTTGCCCTTTATAGCCAGAATAATAATCTTTTCTCATGTCTTATAATTTTGTATTCTTTCTGTAAGCTCACACTTTTCTGTTTACAGTATATGTATTGAGGCATGGATCTAAGCATATTTATCTCAGTACCAATGGTTAGTACGCATAAGGCCCACCACCTGCCTCTGTGGGTCATTTGGGCTTTCCAGGTGGCTCAGCGGTAAAGAAATCCACCTGCCAATGCAGGAGCAATGGTTGGTAGAGACACGGGTGCAATCCCTGGTTTGAAAAGATCCTCTGGAGGAGGAAATGGCAATTCACCCTAGTATTCTTGTCTGGGAAAATCCCACGGACAGAAAAGCCTGGTGGACTACAGTCCATGGAGTTGGAAAGAGTTGGACATGATTTAGGGACTACACATGAGCAACAAAGCAGAGTTATACTCATTTGCTTACAGATTGTCTGTGGCTACTTTCACACCACAAAGGCAAAGCTGAGAAGTTGCAAAGTTGAAAATATTTACAATCTAGCACTTAACCTAAGAACACTGGTCACACAGTCTCCCAAGCCAAATGAAATAAAAGCGAAAATAAATGGGACCTAATCAAACTTAAAAGCACAACAGAAAAGAAACTATTAACAAAAAGACAACTTACAGACTGGAAGAAAATATTTACAAATGATGCAACCGACAAAGGGTTGATATCCAAAATATACAAACAGCTCTACAATTCAATATAAAAAAATAAACAAACAAACAACCTTATCAAAAAATGGGCAGAAGGCCTAAAAAGACATTTCTCCAAAGAAGATATACAGATGGCCAACAGGCACATGAAAAAATGCTCAACATCGCTAATTATTAGGGAAATGTAAATTAAAGCCACAATGAGGCATCGCCTTACAGCAGGGAGAATGGCTATTATCAAAAAGTCTACAAATAATAAATGCTGGGTATGGAGAAAAGGGAACTCTCTTGGACTTTTGAAAATATAAACTGGTGCAGCCCCTATGGAAAACAGTATGGAAGTTCCTTAAAAAACTAAAAACAGAACTATCATATGATCCAGCAATTTCAGTCCTCAGTCTATATCTGGGAGAGAAGGAAAACTCTAACTTGAAAAGACACACACTCTGATGTTCATAATAGCACTATTTACAGTTGCAAAAACAAGAAAACACTCCAAATGCCCATCCACAGATGACTGACTTAAGATATGATACATATATACAATGGAGAATCACTCAGTCATAAAAGAGAATGAAATAATGCCATTTACGGCAACATGGATGGACCTAGAGAAACATGTCACTAAGAGAGAGAAAAATATTTTATGATATCACTTATATGTGGAATCTAAAAAATAATACTAGTGAATCTACACGCAAAACAGAAACAGACTCACAGACATAGAAAATAAACTTACCGTGCCAGAAGAGGGAAGGAGCTGGGGAGGGGCAAATTAGGAATATGAGATTAACAGATACAAACTACTGCATATATAACAGACAAGCAACAAAGTTTCACTATGTAGCACATGGAATTATAACCATTATCTTTTAACAACCTATAAGGGAAAATAATCTAGGAAAAAACTCTCCAAGTGCTGTATACCTGAAACACAATATTCTAATTCAACTAGAGTTCAATTTTAAAAAATTAAGGGGGGAAAAAAGCAATGATCACTTTATTCCTCTCTTGTTTTATCTTGCCTCATTTGTTATCACTATTTACTATTTCTTTGAGTACTATATGAAAAGTACCAGACAATGTAAAAAGAAATATTTTAAAAATATTTTTAAAACTCAAGCCAAACTTTTCCTTTACTGCTGTTTAGTATTTTAGATATTAATTGTCAAAAGTTGTTCAAGTGAATAGACATAGATGAACAAACTAGTTGTAGCTGTTTACTATCACTATGACAATAGTCAGCAAGCCACAATACCTCTCTACTATACAATAATAGACAATTTACTTAGATCATGCCTCTGCTCAGGGTTGAGGTGGTTTAAGCTGCTGCTCCAATTAGTACCATTTTCCACGTAGCCACCAACCTCTTCCTGGGATCAACAAGCTACCCTAAGCAGATTTCTCTCGATGGCAGAAACCCACAAGGTCTCCTATGACCTAGGCTCAGGACTGGCACAGTGACATCCTCACCTCATCCCACTGGCCAGAACAGGTCACAGGGTCACTCCAGAGTCAAGGGGCAGGAAGTGAGACTGCAAAGTCACACAGTGAAAAGCAAGGCTGCAGGGCCTGATGAAGAGCTGTGATCCGTGAGACAATGTTACAGGGGTGCACGCATTTGAACTTCAAAGCACATTTGCACTTCTATAAGACATACATTTTAATACTGAATCGTGACAAATGTCCTAGGAATTAGGTATCATCACTGTTGCCTTTTAAGAATGACAAAGCTGAATCAGGACATCCTACTTGCTCAATGTCAGTCTGGAAATGGCAGAAGAAGGACTTGAATACAAGCCTGTCTCCAGAGGCCTTTCCTCTGACCGTGTCTGCATTATTAAATTTGCTTAGTGGTAATGATTATGGCCTCATAAAATTCAGTCCATGCTATAGGACTATAGCTACTCAGGTACTGCAGCCCGAATATCAGGCATGTGTCCCCTCCCCCCAGAATTCAGACGTTGAAACCTATGCCCTAATGTGATGGTATCTGGAGATGGGGCCTTTGGAAGGTGATTAGGTCATGCAGACAGAGCTCTCATGAACCGCACTAATGTCCTTATAAAAGCGACCCCAGAGGCTCTCTCACTCCCTCCACCACATGAGGACAGTGAGAAGATAGCATCTCTGAATCCAGAAGCACGTCCTCACCAGACATGCAGCCTGCTGGCCCCTTCATCTTGAAGTTCTCAGACCCTAGAACCGTGCAAAATGAACACCTGTTCTATAAACCACCCAATCTCTGGTATTTTTGTTACAGCAGCCCAAATGGACTAGGACACCAGGCCCCATCACATGGAAGCTCAAAAGACATATTTCTACCAACAAAAGTGAGCAGAAGTGATGTGTTCCACATCCAGGCCGAGACAGTTTTCTTTTTGTCTTTTTCTGGCTGTAGCTTGCGGGATCCTAGTTCCCTGACTGGGGTCTCCTGTATTGGAAACATGGAGTCTTAACCACTGGATCACCAGGGGAGTCTTCCAGGCCAAGACTTTTTAAAAGAAAGCCTTCCTCCGGCACATTTGCTTTCGCCTTTGGACAGGATGAAGACCAGGCTGTCCAATGACCTTTCCGAAATAATGGATGTTTGCCACATTTGCATTGTTTCATAGGGCACCCACTAGCCCTAGATAAATATGCAATATATGTTTAGTACAACTGCAGGCTTAAATCTTTAACAGGGTCTAATGCCTCTAATAAAGCAATTCTAATTAAGTTTGTTGGGGAATTCAGCACACTGAGATTGAAAACAGATGGAAAGGAACTGAAAAAATAAATGTTCCCTAAATTGGTAGAACTGTCTGGCAGAGGTCAAATACTGGCCAATATTTTGGTGAGCAAAATAAGGTATCTAAAAAGAAACAAACTCCTGATAGAGTTACAGTTTGATATTTCCAGTTTCCTTCAGCCTGGGTAACAAATTAAAGTCTCTTTTACTACGGAATTAATTTACCTCTCTCACTGGTAAATAATTTATCATTTGAGGCAACCTGACATGCAGTGTGCAGGCATTAAAGCCACCTTTTCTAAAATCCACTGGTTCCTTGGAGCCCTTGTATATTTTTATTGATATTTATTATAACAACCCAATACTCCTAATGTTGTGAAACTCAGCTGGTCTGTGCACTTTCAAAACAAATAACGCCAGAGTAGCTCCCAAACACCACTACCATCCATCACTTGAAAGACAGTTACTGTGACCAGCGCCCTGCTTTATGGATGGCTGTATGCTACAGTTCTAGAAAACAAGCTTTTATCTTTCCAGTGGTGTGGTGGAAAAACTTGAACAGACGCCCTCGACTGGCTAACCTTTTAACTGTGACAGCTGGAGAGGATTTTGATCCACTGCTTACTTTCATACTAGCGCGGGTAGAAAGTGAAAGCCGCTCAGTTGTGTCCAGCTCTTTGTGACCCCATGAACTATACAGTCCATGGAATTCTCCAGGCCAAAATGCTGGAGTGGGGAGCCTTTCCCTTCTCCAGGGGGGGTCTTCCCAACCCAGGGATCGAACCCAGGCCTCCTGTGTTGCAGGCGGATTCTTTACCAGCTGAACAACCAGGGAAGCCCAAGACTACTGGAGTGCATAGCCTATCCCTTCTCCGGGGGATCTTCCTGACGCAGGGATCGAACCCTCATTTCTTGCATCTCCTACACTGGCAGGCAGATTCTTGACCACCAGTGCCACCTGGGAAGCTCCTGTGACTGGGAGGCAGAATCAACTCATATTGTGACTCCTTCTATTAGCTGAGTTGTCACAAGCAGTCACCTCCCTGAATCTCACTTTCCTCCTTCACATGAGGATTAAAGGGAATACTGCAGATAAAGTGGGTAGCGCCTAGTAACTGCACACTGCATAGTATTCCATCTATGTAGCTGTTGTTTCTGGAAACTTCTCCACCCTCCCCCACCATTCCCCCAGAACCACCCCTTATGCATACAGATTTCAGCACCACATGGTGCAACTTATTCATTTTTAAAACCTCAAAATTCATTCAACCAAAAACATCCTCATAACATAACAGAGACATTTCAGGAAGCAGATGAAAAGGAAGCGAGCCTAATAACATACACAGGTGGCTCTGGTTATGATTCAGAGAAATGGGAGACAAGTAGGTCTTAGCCGATAGCTCTGTTACCTGGGACAGAAACTGCTACTTTCCCTTCCTATGCTAACACTTTCAGTCATAAACCTCATACCCTTTTATCTTGTAGAACAAAATCATCATGACCTCAGAATAGACGATGGATGCTGGCCCTCCACCTTTCTCCCATTTGCTACCTCAGATACATGTGATCTGTACTTCCGTCTTATGCTTAAGACACAGATGTTGGACATGATCAAGTCCGGCCTGACCTGAAGCTTTCTCCAGGTCCAAATCCAAGACCTTCCTTTGATCAGGACTCTCAAATATTGAATGCCTGGTGCTTACTGAGGATCTGTCGGCACATTGGGTGAGATCACAGAAAACGAATGTGCCATTCTGCAGCCTCACTTGGTGGTGATTTCAAATCAATTTGCAGTGATTTCCCTGCAAATCATTCTTCGCCTCCTCCTTACTGAGTTCTGGTTCAGAGTTATGAGAAAACTGTCAAACAGTAAGAGGAGTATTTAAGATGTTACCATGCAGACAGAGGCTCCCAGCCTACAAGCATTTATAAAGTATTTCTTCTATGATCTGGGTCTCAGTGGGTTATGTTTTTCCATGACAAACCCTTCCATCAAGTTTTCTAAGATTCTTCAATTGATCTGTCATCACTGCTTTCAGCCAGGACTCCTGAGGAGGAGAGTTTTTGAGAGAGGGAAATACAAGAACACCAAGCCACACATGGCAAACACAGCTGCACAGCAGGTATTTGTGCCCCTTGGTCTAAGTGTAGAATTATTAATAGAATCAGCTGCCTAGCCCAGAACTTTTCCTCTCCTGTTTGCTCCCTCCCCAGGAGGGAGGAGATGCAAAGATGTAGCATGTGAGTTTTTCCTACTAAGGGGATGTGAACAGAAAAAAATGTGTCACTTCGTGGCTGAGATAGTTAAAAGACAGTGTGCCTTCTCCACACTCCTCTGGATGTCTAAACTCAGGGTCACAGTGGAAGACACATGTCAATTATGGTGGAGCCACTAAATGCAATAATTCTGAATCCCTGAATCACTGCTCAGAGGAGAGGAGATTGCCTTGCTGGGTATTCTCCCACACTGAACTGTTTAGTGAGTGAGAAATAAACAGAAGATACTGCAGAAGTCGGTGTTAGCATAACTAATAGCATGAGTTTTAAAAGGGAAAACAAACAGTACAACCCTATAACTGGCAACAGGCCACTGTTGTAGTGTACATAGCTAGAAGAAACAATTTAATTGTATTAAGAGGTACCTAGCTCACATATGTCTGGTGAGAATGTAAATTAGTACAACTACTGTGAAAAACTGTTTGGCAAAATCTACTAAAGCCGAATTTTTGAATATCCTGGGACCACAGCTACTTATAATGTCATCAAGTGGTGCAGGGAGGCTGGTTTTGTATTATTATCACATTTTAATTTTTTAATTTTTAATGATATTAGCTGATTGCTGAAATACATTTCTAAAATTTTCTGTCCTCTCAAAAAAAAAAAAAAGAAACTGTAGACTCAAGGGAAAAAGAAGTCCAAAAGGGCATCCTTCTTGCCTGAAGTCAGGAGAACCTGTGAAGCAGCTGGGGGAAATGAATTTAGAATCTGTGTGTGAATGATCAACACAAATCAAGAGAGCCTAGAATTCCTTATTATTCCATAAATGGCCCACTGTATGCAGGTCACCTACTTCGTCACATTATCATTCATCTAGGAGTACCAACAAGAAATATATTTAACAATAAAAATTCTATGGTAATTTCACACTCAACAATGCCTTGTGTTCATAATTTCAATATTAGATATGATAGAATATGATTAAATATAGTCTGTGCTTTCCAAAACGAGTTGCATGCTGGATCTAAATGAACTCATTAGTAGCTAATGCTGTAGAGATTTTTCTAAATGCTAATGTTTAGCTGCCTTTGGCTCATTAATTAATTTAAAGATTGTATAATTATCAAAGCTTTCCATTCAAGTATGTCTACCACTTTTTATTATTGGATGATGCTTATTTGCATGTGAGCATAAAAAATTAAATTATGTCACCCAAAGCCATGGAACACAATGCCAAATCATACAGGCCATGCATTTATTCGCAAAGGAAAAAAGCGAAGTCAGAGGGGAATGTTCACTTGAACACATGAGTTGAGACCTCTGCAAATTCTTGTCTCCAAAACAGGAGTGATGAAAACAAACATAGGCATGGACAAGCTGTCAAATGCTGCAAGAACATGGGTAAACCCAATGCATGGAAAAGAAGGGGAATCTGGGCTAATCTGAAATTAGACAGCCTCATCCTAAAATCTACTGTGGGCAGGGGGTGGAGGGTGGAATCCAAGGTAATAGGAATATTCTAAATTTCAATTCTTTCAGAATCTGATCACTGGAGTCTACTTGAAAAGTCTTTAAGACCACAAGAGATTGTTATAAAATTAGAACAACTGAAGCACAATGAGACACTTTTAGGTACTTAATGATTTTCTTTCACACTCAGGGCAAGATTCAGTGCTAGTTGCCAACAGAAGGGCAACTGGGTCTAGTGTTCATTCTGCATCACCGTCACACGCACCTGAGGACAGTCGATGGAGACTAAGGTCACCATCCCACACTCAGGAGTAAAGGCAAGTGTTAGAGGCCCTGCTGGGGGGTGGGGGGAAGAAGTGAACTGGGAGGGGTTCTGATAGATCCCACACAGGAAGCCCACCTACTTCCCCAAGACTTCCATCATCAGGAACCTCCTTGTAAAATAAGGGTAATACAGTGAGGACAGAACTATAAGTATTTTTTAATATTTATTTTCATTTCTTTGGCTGCACTGGGTCTTGGTTGCAGCCTGTGTCATCGTTAGCTCTGGCAGGTGGACTCTTGCTTATGGCCTGTGGGGTCTAGTTCTCTGTCTGAGCCACTGGGCCACACAGGAGTCCCTAAATAAATATTTGTAGACTGTAATCTTGGAGAAGGCAATGGCACCCCACTCTAGTACTCCTGCCTGGAAAATCCCATGGAGGGAGGAGCCTGGCAGGCTGCAGTCCATGGGGTCGCTAAGAGTCAGACACGACTGAGCGACTTCACTTTCCCTTTTCACTGTCATTCATTGGAGAAGGAAACGGCAACCCACTCCAGTGTTCTTGCCTGGAGAATCCCAGGGACAGAGGAGCCTAGTGGGCTGCCGTCTATGAGGTCGCACAGAGTCAGATACGACTGAAGCGACTTAGCAGCAGACTGTAAACTACCTCTGTCTCTTGTCAGCAACTGGGTTTATGGATATCACCATACTGTGAAGAGTACAGCTCCCGTGGGCAGACATTGGTGTGAGATTTCAACCAGAGGGAGCCAGTCTAAGCAGGACCTTAAGAGATGTCTCCTTACTAATGTCTGGTACATTTTGGAGGGTTTGGGACCTACAGGGGATCTCACATTGATTTGTTCCATTATGCTTGCAAATTACTTAGATGCGCTGGAAGAATTCCTGCAGACTAAACTAAGATCTCTGAAAGGAAACAGTCAAGATTGTAAATGCTGCAGGTGTGGCAGTGCATGAGAACAGTGACCAGGAGAACTACAGCAGGTTTTACCTACTCAGCTTCTATTTTAGTTTAACATTCCCCCCAAAGATGGGCTTTCAGAGCTTCCCAAGTGGCGCTAGTGGTAAAGAACTTGTCTGCCAATGCAGGAGGCATAAGAGACTCAGATTCAATCCCTGGGTTGGGAAGATTCCCTGGAGAAGGAAAAAGCAACCCACTCCAGTATTCTTGCCTGGAGAATCCCATGGACAGAGGAGTCTGGTGGGCTACAGTCCACGGGGTCGCACAGAGTCAGACATGACTGAAATGACTTAGCTCGCACATGGGCTATCAGAATCATGTCTAAGACCTATTGCTGTGGCCTTAATACTTGTTCCCCTAAATTCATGTCAAAAATCCATCTTTCAAGGTGACAGCAATAGGAGGTGATGCCTCTGCCCTCATGAATGGGACTCAGGCAATCATAAAAGAGGAGCACACAGCCCCCTGGGCCCTTCCTCCAAGTGAAGACACCATGTTATCTGCAAGCTGGCAGAGGGCTCTCACCTCCACTTGCTGGCTGGCAGCCTTCATCTTGGACTTTAGGCTTCCAGAACTATGAGGAATAAATATTTATTCATTCAGTTCAGTCGTTCAGTTGTGTCTGACTCTTTGCAACCCCATGGACTGCAACACTCCAGGCCTCCCTGTCCATCACCAACTCCTGGAGTTTACTCAAACTCATGTCCATTGAGTAGGTGATGCCATCCAACCATCTCATCCTCTGTTGTCCCCTTCTCCTCCTGCCCTCAATCTTTCCCAGCAACAGGGTCTTTTCAAATAAGTCAGCTGTTTGCATCAGGTGCCCAGAGATTTGGAGTTTCAGCTTCAACATCAGTCCTTCCAATGAACATTCAGGACTGATTTCCTTTAGGATGGACAGATTGGATTTCCTTGCAGTCCAAGGGACTCTCAAGAGTCTTCTCCAACACCGGAGTTTAAAAGCATTAATTCTTCAGCACTCAGCTCTCTTTATAGTCCAACCCTCACATCCATACATGACTACTGGAAAAACCATAGCCTTGACTAGACAGACCTTTGTTG
>SJXQ01003319.1:0-36612 GCA_006408695.1 Aepyceros melampus | reverse complement strand
TTGGGTTGCCCCACAGGCATGGCTTGGTTTCATTGAGTTAGACAAGGGTTTGGTCCTAGTGTGATTAGATTGACTAGTTTTCTGTGAGTATGGTTTCAGTGTGTCTGCCCTCTGATTCCCTCTTGCAACACCTACCATCTTACTTGGATTTCTCTTACCTTGGATGTGGGGTATCTCTTCACAGCTGCTGCAGCAAAACACAGCCACTGCACCTTACCTTGGACGAGCGGTATCTCCTTACCACACCGTTCCTGACCTTCAACGTAGGATAACTCCTCTAGGCCCTCCTGTGCCTGCTCAGCCAGCACTCCTCAGGTAACTCCTCCCGGCCACCGGCCCTAGCCTCAGACGTGGGGTGTCTCCTCCCTGCCGCCACTGGTCTCGGATGTGGAGTGGCTCCTCCCGGCCGCCGCCCTGACCTCGGAAGAGGGGTGTCTCCTCCTGGCCACCACTGACCTCAGACGTGGTCACTAACCATAGTGAACATAAACATTTGCCTGCCTTGTTTTTGGTCCTTACATATAATGCATTTATCATTCGCTCATGTTTCCTACAATTATTTATTGACCTCTCTCAAGGAACTTACCTTCTAGTGGGAAACTAGACAAGAAATAAAGTCTCAGGTAGTGATGAACTCTGTTATAAAGATAAGACAGAATGATATGATAGAATTTATAGTCAGAAGACTTGTGAAGACCTAAGGAAAAAACACTTTAAGCAAAAGGAATAGCTGGTACAAAGCCTTAAAAACACAGTTACCCTTTAACAGGTCATTTCACCTGAGATTTTGCATCAGCTCAGTTCAGTTCAGTTCAGTCGCTCAGTCATGTCCGACTCTTTGCGACCCCTGGGAAATAGATGGGGAAACAGTGGAAACAGTGTCAGACTTTATTTTGAGGTGCTCCAAAATCACTGCAGATGGTGACTGCAGCCATGAAATTGAAAGACGCTTACCCCTTGGAAGAAGAGTTATGACTAACCTAGATAGCATGTATTCAAAAGCAGAGACATTACTTTGCCGACTAAGGTCCATCTAGTCAAGGCTATGGTTTTTCCTGTGGTCATGTATGGATGTGAGAGTTGGACTGTGAAGAAGGCTGAGTGCCAAGAATTGATGCTTTTGAACTGTGGTGTTGGAGAAGACTCTTGAGAGTCCCTTCACCTGCAAGGAGATCCAACCAGTCCATTCTGAAGGACATCAGCCCTGGGATTTCTTTGGAGGGAATGATGCTAAAGCTGAAACTCCAGTACTTTGGCCACCTCATGTGAAGAGTTGACTCATCAGAAAAGACCCTAATGCTGGGAGGGATTGGGGGCAGGAGGAGAAGGCAACGGCCGAGGATGAGATGGCTGAATGACATCACTGACTTGATGGACGTGAATCTGAGTGAACTCCAGGAGTTGGTGATGGATAGGGAGGCCTGGCGTGCTGAGTACAGAAAAATATTATGTGTGTATATATAGGTGAGGTGAAGTCGCTCAGTCATGTCCGACTCTTTGCAACCCCGTGGACTGTAACCTACTAGGCTTCTCCGTCCATGGGATTCTCCAGGCAAGAATACTGGAGTGGATTGCCATTTCCTTGTCCAGGGGAATCTTCCTGACCCAGGGATCGAACCTGGGTCTCCTGCATTGGAGGCAGACGCTTTAACCTCTGAGCCACCAGGGAAGCCCCGTGTATATATATGTATGTGGATATATATGTGTGTGTATATATATACACATATATAAAGATGGTTGCACTGTTGTTTATAGTAACAGATGGCTATATTCAATCTAATTGTCAATAGGAACTAGTTAAATATTCATGGTGCTTCCATGAAATGAAACACTTTATAGTTGCTAAAAACTGAGTGGATCTCTCTTTATATACTGATATGGAAAGCTCTCTAAATATGCTTGTTTATTAAAATGGGGTTGTATTATATACACATCTTACAAACTTTTCAAGTAATACCTGAAAAACCTTTTTCCATGTAATTACTCTTCAGTAATGTCATAGGTAATACTGCATGGTCTGCTCGCTTTGGATGGACCATGGTTTAATTATCAGTCCAATATTGGGGGTGGGAGTCCGGCAAGGGGAGCTCAGGACACAAATAAGAAAATCATGGTCTCAGTGGGGTTGGGTAAATTATTCAATGAAACTATGAAGAAGATATCTAGGAAGCACGCTCATGCTCAGTTGCTTAGTCATGTCTGCCTCTGCAGCCCCATGGACTGTAGCCAGCCAGGCTCCTCTGTCCATGGGATTTTCCAGGCAAGAACACTGGAATGGGTTTGCATTTCCTTCTCCACTAGGAAGCATAGAGGAACATTGAATTCTGCCCTGGGATGCCTGGCAGAAGGGTCAGAGACAGCTTCCCAAAATGATGCCACTCAGTTGAGGGGATTTCACTTGACCTGATCTGTTTATCCACCACTCCACAAATGCTGGAATGATAGCCATCCTTCTGTCCCTAAAGCACTGAAATAATCCTTCCCCATTTTTAAATAAAGCCAAGCCTTAGTTACCGCCTAAGTAGGCTGACCCTAAATATCAGTTTATCCAGGGTTGTTCCATTTACACCTATTGTCCCTATGTAATACTGCTCCTTTTCATTCTCAGTCATGTCCCAGCTTGGTTGATAAATGACAAGGCACCCCATCTATTCCTCTTCCTCCCAGCCTTAATCAATCAAAGTTCAGTCACAGGAAACTTTATGAAAGAATTGAATTTTAAAGGCAGATAATAATAATTATCAGCAACTTCATAGATCCCATGCCTCATTCCTCTGTACCCTCTCTTTTTGCCCCAGGGTCAATCTCTTCTAACTGTTAACTATTTCTTATGTTTACCACCAGTTCTCTAAATAATATGCTACTTAATTTTACCATTTCATATCTCCTATTGACTTCTGCTGTAGAATGATTTGTTTCCCTCTAAAATTTATATGTTGAAGTACCAACTCCTAATGTGACTATGTTTGGAAATAGAGTCTTTATACAGTTCCGTTCTGTTCAGTTGCTCAGTCGTGTCCGACTCTTTGTGACCCCATGAATCGCAGCACGCCAGGCCTCCCTGTCCATCACCAACTCCCGGAGTTCACTCAGACTCATGTCCGTTGAGTCCGTGATGCCATCCAGCCATCTCATTCTCTGTCGTCCCCTCTTCTCCTGCCCCCAATCCCTCCCAGCATCAGGGTCTTTTCCAATGAGTCAACTCTTCGCATGAGGTGGCCAAACTACTTTATACAGTAATTAAGATTAAATGAGGTCATAAAGGTGGAGCCTGATCTGATAGGATTAGTGCTCTTGTAAGATGAGGAAGAGTGCTTTCTAAGAGTATTCACAGAGGAAAGGCCACAGGAGATCACAATGACAAGGTGGCTGTCCTCAAGCCAACCAGGAACCAAACTGACCCACACCCAGATCTGGGGCTTCTCGGTCTCCAGAACTGTCAGAAATAAGTGTCTGCCATTTACACCGGCCAGTCTGTGGTATTTTGTTATGGCCACCTGAGCAGACTAAGAACCTCCTACTGTGAAGAAGAGACCTTAGCTTCTTCCTACAATTTCCCTCCACACACACACACACACACACCCATCATACATACACAAAACATCTCATGCACAAACACACACAATACACCCCATATATATGAATAATGCACACATTTGTATACATTCGCTCACACCTCACGTACACCTCACACATACACAGCCCTTATGTACACATACATTCAGACACACTTCACACTCACACACACTCACTTTTCACACACATCTCATATATACCTCACATACTCACCCATGCATCTCATACACACACACCCCTCACCCAGCCCATATTCACAAGTACACACACACCCTTGTCTTCTCCCCAGCTTCTCCTGTTTCTTACCTAGTGTTGACTTCTGTCCCATTCTCTTTGTCCTTGATGGTTTATGCGTAATGGGTTCTTAAATCTTTCCCCTGACATATTAGTGGCATTTCAGGATGGTGATCACGTCTTCCACCCGCCATGCTTAACCAGAAGCTTATGTCACTTATCTTTACCCCTGCCTGTGCCCCTAATCCACTCTCCACTCATTGCCTCTGCTGATTTGCCAAGAAATGTTCCTGAAGAAGCACTCGTGTCACCACTGTCCTGACATGCAAGCCTTTATGACCATCAGCTGGCTTCCTCAACCTGGTGATTTCCAGCCCTTGAACCCTGGCCAATCTGTGTGGCCTAAGTTCTCCGTCAGGACTCCTTAAGCTCAGCTTCTGTAGATAAAATATCTTTATGATATGGGTTCACTCCCAGTTATCATTTCAGAGAAGCATGAGAAAGTGCTTTTTAAAACTGCATGGGGGCACTGTTCAAATATAAACATTATTATTATTAACATTAACAAAGTGAAAAATGCATAAGCTTTTAAATTATGCCACCAAGACACTACCCTCAGCACTTAAATAAAATACTTACTTATTTATTTGGTTGCACCGGGTCTTAGTTCTGAACTCTTAAGGCATGTGCAATCTAATTCCCTGACTAGGGATCAAACCTGGGCTCCCTGCATGGGGAGCACAGAATCTTAGCCACTGGACCAACGGGGAACTCTCAACCCTCAGCATTTTTAATCATTGGGACTTCAGACTGCTTTCCCTCCACAGCATTCAGCTAAGGAAATATTCTCAACATTGGTTTCCAGGACACAATGCAGAGAAGACCTATTCCGTGTGTTAAATGAGTGAATCATCAGGTCCATCTAAGGCCGCTGATTCCTCCTAGTTCACTCTTCTCATTCTGTAATGACCATGCTAATTCTGATTGACACCAGGTTTTACCTTTATACATATAACAAGGAATAACATTACCTTCCATTGGGAACACAAGGTTTCTTCTCAAGCGAAGAAATTAAATGCCCCACAAACTCAGAGTATAATCCCAACTTCAAAAATTTTTAGGAGGAATGGCATTACAGAATACTATTTTGCTAAACTATGTCAGTGTTTCACAGATAACAGATGACTCTTTAACTGCATTTATTATTTCATTCAGAAAATATTTATTGAATACTTCCTACCTTCCAGTCACTAAAAGTAGTGGATAAAGGTAATAGCAAACATTTACATAGTGCTGACTATACTCTATGTTGTTAAATAAATTAACTGATATTTTAAAAAGTAATTTTACTTATTTATTTTTGGCTGTGCTGGGTCTTCGCTGCGCACAGACTTTTCTCAAGTTGCAGTGAGTGGGGGCTACTCTTCGTTACAGTGTGTGGGCTTCTCACTGTGGTAGGTTCTCTTGTTGCAGAGCATGGGCTCTATTGCACAGGCTCAATAGTTGTGGAGCCTGGGCTTAATGTGGGATCTTCCCAGACCAAGAAATTGAACCTGTGTCTCCTGCTTTGGCCAGCAGATTCTTTACCACTGAGCCACCAGGCTTAATAAATTAACTAATTTAATAAATTAATCAATAAATTAACTAATTTAATTCTCATAATGATCATGGTGGTGGTGGTTTAGTCGCTAAGTCGTGTCCGACTCTTGCAACCCCTTGTAGCCTGCTAGGCTCCTCTGTCCATGGGATTTTCCAGGCAAGAATATTGGAATGGATTGCCATTTCCTTCTCCAAGGGATCTTCCCCACCCAGAAATTGAACCCAAGTCTCCTGCATTGCAGGCAAATTCTTTACCGACTGAGCTATGAGGGAAGCCCATATGAGAGAGCTACTGTTATGATTTCTATTTTACAGATGAGAAAACTGAGGCACAGAGCTAATAAGTAGCTTGATTGGTCTATATCAGTGATTCTCAACCAGGAGTGATTACCCCATCACCCCCACCATTTGGCAATGTCTGGAGATATTTTTAATTCTCATGACTTGTAGTGATAGGGAATTATAAAGCCCAAGGGTGATGCTAAATATCCTATAATGTATAGAATGGCTTGACAGCAAAGAACAACCCATCCAAAATATCAACAGTGCTGCTACATAGAAGCCTCGATTTACACCAGCTAGCACATAGCATTCCTCTGGCAACTGTCATTGAGCCAGTGGTGGACACATGACTTACTCTGGCCCAATAAGACTAAAGGAATGGGCTTTGGGGAGAAGCTACCTTCATTCATTTCTCTCCTGCTGGGCGTGAACAAGGAGCACATTGCCTGATATCTAGGGGCAGCCATATTGTTGTATTGAGAATAACCAAACTTGCAATGAAGCCAATGCTAAAGACGGCAGAATGAAGGGCTGGAGTAACCCTTGTCCTTAATGACATTACTGAGCATCACTGAACCGTATCTCTCCTGGAAACCAAGCCATCTCCAGATTTTAAGTTATGTGAGGCAATACATTCATTAAGCCTGCTTGAGTGTGCAATTTCTGTTTCAGGCAACTCAAGGTGCCATAATCAACACACTTTGCTAATTACAGGCAATATCTTGGAATATTCAACCAAGTGTCTTTCACATAGTCAGATAGGAATCTGTAATTCACACTTTTGGCTGAACTTTGTCTTAGGAGAAGATTCAGCCACACCTTCCAGAGCTTATTCTGCTGTCTGAATGAACATGTACTAAGTAGAGACTTTGTGGGGCCAGTCGACAAACAGAGTCCAATGCTATGTGCTGGGGAAGAAAGAAGGGGAAGGCCAGAGATGTAATGTAAGTGGAAACATGGCATGCTGTCCACATGGAGAAAATAGAACTCTGTGGAACTCTGTGGTGAGGGCCACCTGTTTATTGGGATTTAGAAAATGAAAAGGATGAGTTGAATTGATTTGGAGGAGGTAAGCTTGGAAGTAAAGTCCATTCCCATGTATTCCAAGTGACTTGGGATGATGTATTGAGGGAATTGGAAAAAGATGATCTTTAAACAATGTTCCAATGGGACATTCCATCACTGAAACTAAAGAAGATGATAACCTGAATTGTTTGGTATCCATAATGTATCCTATGGACTCTGATCGTGGCATTTTCTTTACATTGTGGAAGCCACAGTCTTTGTTATTGCCCAAGAGAGACAATACATGAGATAGCAGAGAGGGACCCACCTCCCTTCATATTAGGCACATCTTTGAGAAGCGAGTGAAGTGAAAGTTGTTCAGGCATGTCCGACTGTTTGTGATTCCATGGATTGTATAGTCCATGGACTTCTTCAGGGTGGAATACTGGAGTGGGTAGCTGTTCCCTTCTCCAGGGGATCTTCCCAACCCAGGCATCAAACCCAGGTCTCCTGCATTGCAGGTGAATTCTTTACCAGCTGAGCACAAGGAATGCCCAGGAATACTGGAGTGGGTAGCCTGTCTCTTCTCCAGCAGATCTTCCCAACCCAGGAATTGAACTGGGGTCTTCTGCATTGCAGGTACATTCTTTACCAGCTGAGCTACTAGGGAAGCCTCTAGTAGGAAAGTGTCAGGAAGCATTTAACAGGAGGCTTCCTGTGTGCTGTTTTAGATCTGTCAGGAATTCTCTGCTCCTTATTAATTCCTGAATATTCAGGAATTAAGAGAAGAGGCAAGCCTCTCCCGGGATTGAGGAATCTAGGCATTTCCTTCATTAGCATTTCTATATGGTGATAAGTATCCTCTTCCTCCTTGTGAACCATATGGTAAAAGTGATTGTTTACAAATCTCTCTCTTTAATATGGATTGCCTATGTTTTGTATGTCTGGAATTTTAATCTTTATCTTTGCTGAGAATAACTACTTTGTAAGACAGTATATATGCACACACCATGTTAATTAAAACACCTTTGCTCCATCAGAGCTCTGGTCCCCGCATGTGTCTTTCTGGCTCGCTCTCTCTCTCTCTTTTTTAGGCTGATCTCTTGGAGCTCAGAGGCCCTCTGAGTTCACTTTCCTGCCTGGGCTTCTAAGACTCTCTCGAGAAGGCGCTCTGCACCTTCACCCCATGGAGAGGGCGCCTGAGCCCTCTGTGAACAGAGCAAGCCCTGTGTCAGGGGCTTTATTGGCTTTCTGTGTAAACCAAGGAATATCAGCCTCTTTCTCTCTTTTACTTTCTTGTCATTGACTCCAGACCACCAGGTTCTGGTCCATTAAAGGACCTCAACAGGAAAGGATATAGAAGCTGACTTTAGAAGCCCGAGAATGCCCTGAACAAAGTGCGTCAGATGCTGGATGACTTTTTTTTTCAGTTGGAGGATAACTACAATGTTGTGTTGGTTTCTGCTCTGGATGACTTTCTTAAACATCTATAATCTATACCACATTAGAGAGTATCCTGGGGTCTGTTTAGATAGGCTTTGCTTTGTTTTGGTTTTGTCTGTTTGAGGGGGAAATAAATTCTTAGTTTAGTTTCTGAGCCCTGGAAAATGAATCATCTCAACATATCTGGCAAAAATACTAGGTGTTTTTATGGTGCATGCAGTACTTTATTATCACAACATGTGCTTTCCCATATGATCTCAGTGGATGTTAATTCCGCTCATCTCAGATTGGACTGTGAGTGGCCAGTAAGCCAGTAAGCACACACTCCCATAGTGGGGCCACCTTCCTTCAGAACTCTCTCACATGCACAGAAAAATCCACCAAAACAGAAAACAGGCACAAGTTTTCAAGATTCTCTTTCCCAGGTCCCTATACAACATGGCAAAAAAGATGGGCCCAGAAGTGAGATAGTAATTGAGTCTTGGAGGCTTTGAAAATCCAAGTGACACCACATGTGCCTGCCCTCAAACTTTACCTGACTTTTAATTTCCCTCTGAAAAAATGGCACATAGTATGTGGAATCCTTACTGCAAGGCTTAGCAGGATTCCAGGGTTTCCTGTTCTTTCCTTTTCCCTAATCACCCAAATTAGATTTGATTTGATAATTGTTTGCGGTGGTGTCTGAGAAGGGGAGACTTTGCTGACGCCCATATTCACTGTTTCTGCTGAAGGGCAGACTCATGATCCAAACCTCTCCTGCTGAGCCTTGCCTGTGGCTCCTACACACTTATTTTGCAATCAGTTCCTATGTCACGTCGGGCTTTTTCCCTCTGAAACTGAAAAGAAACCGACCTGAAGACTCCTCTTGCTAGCTGAGAGTCTTGCCTATAATCAGTTCCCTGGAAAAAGACATTTCATATTAACCCAATGGCTAGAGAGGCAGATGTGTGTACATGAATGCTAAGTTGTTTCATTTGTGTCTGACTCTTTGCGACCCCATAGACTAACTCACCAGGCTCCTTTGCCCATGGGATTCTCCAGGCAAGAATACTGGAGTGGATTGCCATGCCCTCTTCCAGGCGATCTTCCATACCCAGGGATTGAACCCACTGTTGTCTCCTGCATTGGCAGGCAGGTACTTCACACTAGCACCACCTGGGAAGCCCAAAGAGGCAGATATAATACAGTATTTTCTGAGTAGATGAAGATGCATTAGAGATCAAGATGCGTTAGAGGGTTCTGAACAAATTTAATGCAGTACAACTAGCACTTTAAAGGGAAATTTACATAAAACAGTCCTAGTTCTACAATTTTTTTTTAATTATGATTTTTTATCATCATTGTGAAACTGCCCAGGGGCTTTAAAGACCATGTTCCTTTGTGGTGAAATAGCCTCCTAATAGTTTGAGAAATTGCCAAGAAGAAGAAAAAAGCAAACCCCCAGTAGCAGAGCATGGATTCTGTGTCATTTTCCATTGTTATTACTGCATCATTCAATAAATAGTTAACAATGTCACAACAACAACATCAAAAAATGCAACAGAATAGAAAAGAACTGAGGAGAGAAGGCTCAACATTCCAGTCCCCTACATGTAACAAGGGCAAGAATTATTTGGCAAAACTGTTGTTTCAGTTATATAAATTCTACAGTATGAAAGCACGCATTGTGTCTTGATGTAAAATGCATTTCTTACTGTGGGGTGGCAATCAAAATAATTTGAAAGCTACTGAAATGTAAAATTGAAGTTTGGTTTCACTGTCTTCAAAACTTGCTGTTGGGCAGTGACAAGTCTATTGTTTATTTAGGGAACTGAAGAGAAATACTTCTAGTTACCCACTGCATAAACCCCATGACTCCAAGAACCTACATTTCTTTTAGGAAGTCCACTACGCTATGCAAGAAAACGCCTGGGCATCAGTCATGTTTTCCTCCTTCTGTTCCCTCCACCGTCTTAGTACAACCCTCAAGAGGAGCAGGCATCGGAACTAGTGAGGCAAACCGGAAAGTGAGAGCAGAGTCTGCATCCCTCCGATGATGACATCCACTGAAAAACATCTGCTGTGACATCTGCCTGCAAGACTGGAAACTGGAAACCTTCACATAACAGGGTTGGAGCAGAAACTTCAGCCACAACTTGGACCTCATTTCTCTTCCTGCTTCGTGTGTTTCTTACTACAGTGAAATGTACGCAACATCAGATTTACCATTTTAACCATTTTGAATTGTACAGTTCAGTGGCATTAAGTAGATTTGCATTGTTGGGCAACTGTCACCACCATCCATCTCCAGAATCTTTTCATCATCTCAAACAGAAACTCTGTACTCAAACAACAGCTTCTCATTCATCCCTCCCTCCAGTTCCTGGCAATCACCATTCTACTTTTTTGTCTGTGTGAGTTTAACTATTTCATGCAAGTGTATTTTTGTTCTCTTGAGACTGGCTTATTCCACTTAGCATGTTTTCAGGGTTCATCCATCTTGTAGCCTATGTCAGAATTTCCTTCCTTTTTAAGGCTTCATAATATTTCATTGTAGGTATATATTCAGATGGGGCTTTCCTGGTGGCTCAGATGATAAAGAATCTGCCTGCGATGCGTGTCGGGAAGATCCCCTGGAGAAGGAAATGACAACCTACTCCAGTATTCTTGCTCAGAGAATTCCATGGACAGAGGATCCTGGTGGGCTATAATCCCTGGGGTTGCAGAGAGTTGGATACGACTGAAGCAACAGACCGTATATTCAGATGCTATTTTATTTTATTTTGAGATTTTTATATGGACAATATTTAAAGTCTTTACTGAGTTTATTACAACATTGCTTCTGTTTTACGTTTTGGTTTTTTGGCTGAGAGGCATGTGGGATCTTAGTTCCCTGACCAGGAATTGAACCAGCATCCCCTACATTGAAGAGGCTTAACCACCGGACCCCAGGGAAGTCTCGATGCTATTTTAAATATATATAAACACTTATGCTTCTCCCCTGGCATTTACTGTGTAATGTTCACTTTGGACCAGCAGCAGAGGGAAGAATGCTATGAAGCTACTGTAAAAGACCTGGAGACAATGGTTCAAAAATCCTATGGCTAAAACTGTGTGGTGGCTGACTTCTCTGGCTCTCTCTTGCTGGCTCTGAAAGTTTTCAAAGGTTAGAACAACGTTCTAAGAATGCCAGACTTCAAAACCTGTTAGATCTTCCCTTCGATCCTTACTCCTAGGAGCAGGACCCAGCTTCCCTTAGAAACTAGCTGACTCCTCTCTCTGAGGGCTACATTTTAGCATCTGTTAGTGGAAAACAGAAGAGATTTGTTCCGATTCCTTTGTTTCCCTCATTCAAAAGCCCCCATTTGCATTCACGTAACTTAACTGTGATTTCTAGAGCAGACATTTTGCTATCTGCCACTCCCCTCTTTTCCTTCCTTATTCAGGTTCTAGAAGATCTAGAGCCTCAGTAAGAATGTGGACAGGACATTTATACAGAATGGAATTGTTAGAAATGAGGCTGAAACAGAAGCAAGGGCAAACAATCCTCATGTTTGGGTATCTGGTATCATTATATTCCATGATTCAGTGACAAATTCTGTGTATAAAGTAGCCTGGGTAGGAGACACAGACAAGGCAGAATCTCACCTGTCTCTGAGGGGTCTGAGCTGTGGCTATAGTCCTGAGCCTTTGTTTATGAGCCAATCCAGTTCTGATCACTGCTTGATAATACTAATAATAGCTAATGTTATTGAATTCTTACTATGCATCAGGCTATTTTCTAAATGCTTTTAAAGTGTGTTCTCTCATTTAATCCTCAACAGTAACCCTATGATATTCTATTACAATTCCCATTTTATAGATGAGGACTGGTTGAGTAGTTTGTATGATGTCATGCAGTTAATAAATGGTAGTGCTCAGATTCCAGCTGAGGGAGTCAAGGTCCAGAACCTTTATCGGTCTTTAACACTCTTCTGTACCTCTCTTATTTAATTCTTCAGCTCAGAATCCTAACTTGTGATCAAACACAGTCTTACAGATGCCTCTGAAGGCTCATATTGGGCCAGTCTCTCTGGAGAGTTACCAATACTGCAAGGTCACAGAAGCACTCAGAAGAAGCACTATGGTTCTCTTCCTTTGTCATCTCAACCCCAGGGCATTCTCCAGCAGACATAGCCTGAAGATAGCCTGATCAGGCATTAGAACCATCAAAATTACTTCTTTTTTTTTTTTTAAAGATGGAAAGAAACATTTCATCACATGTCCTACTAACAATGTAGGACAATGTAGGACTAACAATATCACAGAATAAGTATTTCCTGCATTCACAGCAAGACCACTGTAGGGAATGCAGCTAGAAATTAGCTTCCAAAAAACATTTACTTATAAGTCTTGTTAAACACTTCATATGCATTGCAGAATGCATATTGCTCCATCAAAATTACCTCTTAAAGTCCACAAATTAACATTGACTTTTTGAATACCTACTAGTTAGCCAACATCATGCTGAATACTATAATGGATACCAAAAAATGTGGCATGATATTACCCTTTTAAAAAACATATCCAGGGTAATTTTAGTTCTCTGACACATGAGCATTGAGCAGTGGATGGTCCATTCTGGGACATCTCTATATGCTAACTTTTACTATATGAAGCTGGCACGTTTCCTCCACAAGTCACTACTCATCTTTGTCTCTAGAGCAGAGATTCAATCACCTCCCACTTCTTCCTTACTCTGTGTTTCTTGTCTGTCAGTTTCTTTAAGAATTTCCTTAATTTCTTTGCCTTAAATGGCAGAGAAACCAAGGGCTAGGAGAGGTTCAAAGCAAAATATATTTACTGCACACAAAAATAAAAACAACCCCACTTAAAACTAATCAGCACTGGAGAGGAAAGCAAGGTCAACACAAACATTTCCTCTGTTTCCAACATGAGAGGAATTCCTCCCAGCGTTTTGGTCATGCTCATTTCTGTTCATTTTCTGGTTCACTTCATGTGACTTCCCCTGGGTCTTATTTGGGTCATTTGAATCAGAAATGACAGCCAGTGAACCCACTTAAATCTAAGTCAAGCATGGCATGAACTCTGCTATTCTTAGAGACTCTGGAATCATTTTGAAAGAGGGAAAGGAACACACATTTCACCAAGTGATGACTTGGAATCTCCTTCTTTTGAAAAGTTAGAGTGTCAGCTTAAAGATGCTGAAGGATATTCAGCAGCTCCGAATGGCCTGGGGAGTATACACCCTAAGCCTGAATCCAGCTATACACTTGGAAGTCTGTTTATCCCATGGCTTGGGCTATATTCCAATCTAGGTGATCCCTGAGAGCAGTGTTTTGTTTTGTTTTTTTAAAACTACACGTTCAGCATACATCAAAATCTGCATAGATTAGGGTTCTTGTGAAAAGAGCAGATTCTAAAATTTCACGCAAGGCTTAATGACTCCTAAACTTGGAGGTGGAGCCCAGGAGTCAACTTTAACATTCTCAGGGTCCCTTTCCCTTAATCTGTCAGCCACTGAAAAGGGGCAGAGGGACTTTAGCCAGCTTGGGCTTGGGAACAATATTGGCTTCAGAGTGGCCCTTCCAGCAGGCAAGAGTGATGGCTAGGGAAGGGCCAAGAGGAAGCAGTGACCAGTGGCCTTTGGCTATAAAAAAGCCTCGGGCAAGTGCCAGAGCTGGAAGCAAAGTCAGGCTCAAACCCCAAACACAGCCTGATTACATCTCTGCCTAGATTTCCACTGGCTTTTAATTCTCAGACTTAATAGGAAAACCTGATTTCTTCTTCCCATACTCAAAACCACCTTCCATACCCACCGCACCTCTGATCCAACCTGTACTTTACTCAAAGTGATCCAATGCAAAGTTTAATCCAGGAAGGGTAGGAATGGGTAGCTGCTGGGGGAAACCAGTTGGTTGCCATGGAAACCCCGCCTGCCTGCAGGGTCTGAATGGTTTTCTGTTTGCTGACGTCCAGTTCTTTAGGGCAGGCCCTGGCATCAGCAGGGGCCTGGACACCGCATCCTGTGTGTCCCGTTTCCGGCATCCGGCCCAGTGACATCCACCCCAACAGGTCTCCCGGGAGCAGGCAGGGTGTCCGGGACTGAAAGCTTCCTCCTGACCTCTTGTCCTGCCGCTGCTACCCTCCCCAGCTGGGAAGTGAAGGGAAGCAGAGGGTGTTTCCCAGCTCTTTGAAGAGAGGGTCCTTGTTTTCTCTTGCATTTTATTCTTCCTTTCCTCGTCATCCAAATACAAACCATTGGCCATTTGCCGTCTCCCTGCTGGCCAGCTGTCCTTGCCATTCTCCGTTTCTGAATTTCTATTTATCTCCCAGGGACTGCAGAGTTTGTTTCCATCTCCCTTGGTACACTGAGTGAGCTGCTGTCTCTAGTTTGCTCTCTGAAATTGTGCCTCCAGCAGCTGATGAGAAAGGCTGGACTATAGCCATTCAAATGATCCAGAGAGATAGATGATCAATGGCTTTAGTCTGTTTGAAAGGTTTATAAGACCCAGATTAGGAATGACCAAGGCTTCTAGGTACCCAGCTCATGCTGTGCATGGATTGGACGCTGCTATGCTCTAGGCTACCATGCTCACATTCCAGTTCCTCCAGCTGTCAACTGTTTTCACATTTGTAGGCTTTTATATGGGCTACTCCTGCTTGGAGAGTCCCTGCTGCCCACTTTTACTTCGGCCTAACAAGCTCTGAATGTACTAGCCCCCGCTTTCCTCCCCAGAGTGTATCATGCATCTTTGCTTTTCATAGTACCTTGCACCAGACACAAAGGCCTTTTTGCAGTCACTATATAGTCTTGGCTGGAGAAGGCAGTACTCTTGCCTGGAGAATACCATGGACAGAGGAGCCTGGTAGGCTGCAGTCCATGGGGTTGCTTAGAGTCGGACACGACTGAGCAACTTCACTTTTGCTTTTCACTTTCATGCATTGGAGAAGGAAATGGCAACCCACTCCAGTGTTCTTGCCTGGAGAATCCCATGGACAGAGGAGCCTGATGGGCTGCTGTCTATGGGTTCGCACAGAGTTGGCCACGACTTGAAGCGACTTAGCAGCAGCAGCAGCATACAGTCTTGGCAGTTTTCTGCCCCAGAGCCTTTGCACCCTCCACCCCCACCCCACCCCTCACTTTCCATGCTCTTACCTGTCTTCTCATGGTTAATTCCTTCTTATCTTTCTGATCTTACCTAACATAGGCTTCTCAGAGGCTGATCATTCTAATGTGCCCCCTCCTTGTCCTCTATATCAGCACTCTTATTTCTTCCATTTGTAATATTTGTTATTTCTTATTGCCTTATCATACTGCCTGGTGCAATATTTATTGAATAAATGAAAGAGTAGCTCATTTCTATCTGTCCTTCCACCTAGAAGTCAATTGCCTCCTTGTGTAAATCATTCCTGACTACCCTGCCATGGGCTTACCTCCCAGGTCTTGGGGTGTCTGCTCTGAGTGTTCCCCTGCACTCCGGGCTTACCTCTCAGGCTACATAACAGTGCCTGCTGGTGTGTCCTTTCCTTCAAGCAGATGGTAAGCTTTGTAAGGGGAGGATTAATGGGGAGGATTATAACTTTCATTTCTAGAAAAATATCTGACACACAGAGATGGCCTAACCAATGTTAGTTAAATGAGTAAATCAATGAACAAATGATTAGGTAACATTTCAGAGATGTACAGAAAACTTAAAGAGTGAAGCTCCTATTTACTTCAACAAGATACAGAGATAAATTGCAGTAGAAAAATTTTGTATAGTTTGGTTCTCATGTTTCCTTGACCTTCCTGGTCTGATAATATTCCAAGAATCTAGGCAAGCAACCATCTGGTAAGGTCTTAAACATGGAAATCCAAATTCTTACCACTGAAGTGTCCCTATCATTACAAGCTTTTATGATGCTCATTTCCGAATCTTAAAACACAGAGTTGGGGGTGAATTTCACACACCTCTTTGGGCCTCAGTTTTCTCACCTATAAAGAAAAGGGTGGATGACAGACTGTCTGAAGTATCTTCCAACTCTATAATTTATGATTTTAAAAAATCAAGGTAACTAACACTGACCTTTGAACGTGTTGAAAAATTTCCAGCATCTTGGGGGTGCTTTAGGACTGAAGAGAATCCTGGCTAGAAACCTCAGCTCTGGGCATCTCAGATTTGATGTTTTCTCTCAGCGCAGACAAGAGTTATCTTCTTTCCCATATCATCTAGTGTGTTGTGGCTCAAAAGATTGTGGGATAAGAGCATAAAGTAAGACCAAGGGCATGAAGGGCAGAGAGGGACTCTCAATAATGTGGTCCCATTGATCCAGCAAGAGTGATGCTGAGGGGGCCAGAGATGAGTGTGGCTGCTTCAGTGAACATGTGATGTAAATGTGGCTGGGAGGGAGGAAGAGGCTGGAGGTGGAGAAGATATAGACTGGAGTCAGAATGAGTTCAGGGGAAGGATTATTGAGACAAGGAAAGAAGAGTGTAAGAATAACAGGCAGCCAGTAAAATGGTGCAGAAAGATCCTGAACCCAGTCAAAAGACTTTATATTTAGCTCAAGTTGGCCACTAACCAGCTGTGTAACAAGATTTGCTTGACATCTGTGGGCCTCAGTTTCTGCATTTGCAAAAATGGAAGAAATACAATAGCACCCTGCCTACAACACAGTACTATTTCTTGGACTAAAATAAGCTGATGGAAAAGAAAGCACTTAAAAGAATTTTTTAAAAAATGAATGAAAGCAGAAATAATTGGATCAAAAGGGCTAAGAGAGTAATTATGGAATAATACAGCAAAAAATGTGCTACCACATTAAAGAAATACTACCAGGAATTTGTAACTCACAAGGAAATGGATCAACGAGGTCAGGGAAAGGTTTTTTCCCCCCTCAAAGGCTTGGTCATATTTTTCCAATTGTTTAAAAGAAAAAAATTAATAAATGTTATCTTTATTTTACCCAAAGGTGACTTACAGGAACTGAAAGGGTTGGGCCAGGATAAGGGGTTGATGGATCAAAACAGGCCTTTGATGGAGCTACATCCCAGGTAATTACAGTCCTGGAAAGGTCCCCTAAATCCAAGGCCCTAGGCTAGACTGTGCCTCAATCATCCACAAACCCAGTCAGGGCAAGAGGAAAAACAACTAGCCAACCAACAAAATCCAAATTCAGAGCCTGGGATGACAGTCAAGGGAGGTTACAGGTTAAGTAATGGACTTAGAGGTTAAATAAGCTCACCTCCAGATACGAGCAGACCTTTAAGGGTGAGAAAGCAGCGAATAGGAGCAGATAGTCACTGTTTTATGTCCTCATTTCACTTAAAGCCCAAATCCAGTTCTTTCCACAGTAGGGCTTCCCTGGTGGTCCGGTGTTTAAGACGCCATGCCTCCATTGTAAGGAGCAGGAGTTTGATCCCTGGTCAGGGAACTAAGATACTGTATGCCATGCAACACAGCCAAAAAGTAGAAGAAAGCAATCTCTTCCATAGGAAAATGGATCAGTCTTCTAAAGTTGGCCAAGCCCATTTTAGAACCCCTTCTTGCATGGGGTACCCCTTCTAATCTTGGTCCTGTCTAGTATCCTGCCTCTAGAATGTCTCACTTTGTTCCAATCCCTTGTTCTAGGCCTGCCTGACTTTCCTTTCTGTTTCAGCGTCTCCATCCGTACTCCGCTGTGTTGGCCGCCTCCCTGTACCTCTATTGTCCAGCCCTTCTCTCTTTGTTTTGTTATTTATTTATTTGGCTGTACCAGGTCTTAGCTAAGGCTTGTGGGATCTTTGTCTTCATTGTGGCATGCAGGTTCTTTTAGTTATGGCCTGTAATCTAGTTCCCTGACCAGGGATCAAACCCAGGCCCCCTGCATTGGGAGCTTAACTCAGAGTCTTAGCCACTGGACCACCAGGGAAGTCCCCTGCCCGAATCACCTTGGACTGAAGCTTGCTAAATCAACTCAGCCAAACATCAGCTAAGCCCTGCTGATATGCAAATGGCACAGAGCCAGAGGCAGACAGTACTCCGGGGCCAGCTCTCATGCTTCCTCTTTGGGGCCTGTAAACTTTTCCTATAATGAACCAAAGAGTAAATATTCAAGCTTTGCAGGCCAAATGGTCTCTGTCACAACCACTCAACTCTGCTGTTGTACAAAAATAGCCTTAGGCAACATGTAAACGAATGGGCAAGACTATGTTCCAATAAATCTTTATTTGTGGATCTGAAACTTAAAATTTCATATAGTTTTCATGTGTCGTAAAATTTTTTCTTTTCATTTTTTTCAGTAATTAAACATAAAAATCATTCTTAGTTAATGAGCCACACAAAACACAGATTTGCAGCAACATGAATGGAACTAGAGATTATCATACATAGAATTAAGCAGAAAGAAAAGATAAACACCACATGATATCACTTATACGTGGACTCTAAAATATGACACAAATGACCTTATCTATGAAACAGACATTGAGAACAGATCTGTGATTGCTAAGTGGGAGGGGGTGTGAGAGAGGAATGGAATTGGAATTTGGGGTTAGCAGGTGCAAACTACTATATAGAGAATGGATAAACAACAAGAACCTACTATACAGCACCGGGAACTAGATTCAATATCCTGTGATAAACCATAATGGAAAAGAATATGAAAATGGATGTGTGTGTGTGTATCAGTTCAGTTCAGTTCAGTCGCTCAATCGTGTCTAACTCTTTGCGACCCCATGAATTGCAGCACGCCAGGCCTCCCTGTCCATCACCCATCCAGCCATCTCATCCTCGGTTATCCCCGTCTCCTCCTGCCCCCAATCCCTCCCAGCATCAAGGTCTTTTCCAATGAGTCAACTCTTCGCATGAGGTGTGTATATGTATATATATATATATATAATCACTTTGCTGTACAGTAGAAATTAACACAACATTGTGAATCAACTGTACTTTAACAAAATATTAATAAATTTTTTAAAAACAGGGAGAAGACCAGATTTGGTCTAGGGACCTAGCTTGTAAGCTCCTGCTTTATAGCTCCATGTTCAGTGGCTGGCTACTGAGTGATCAGAATGTGGCTGGTGGCAAATGAAATATCTCGGGTCATATCAATAAACAAGAAATGTCATAGCCATCAGTGATTTCTGGCCTCCAAATGTGAATGCGGGCTCCCCAAACTGTGATCTGACAGAGGCTGCCACCCACCATGGTGTTTGCTGAGGAGCTGGGGGAAGGCAAGAAGTAGCCACCTGCGACTCCTTAGGTGAACAAGGAAACAGAATTTGGCCCCAGATGGCTGAGGTGCATATGAAAGGAATGAATTCGGAAATGGTAAAGGGAAAAAGGTTGTGGGTGAGTTGTCCAGCATCATGGAGATAATCAGGCCCACCTCTCCGTTCATGAATGATGATCTGTAAGGTAAGAACTTCCCTAAAATCTCACAGCTGGCTGGACAGGTCTTTTTGGCCTGTGGCATTTCCATTACACATTTTGACCCAGGCAAAGAGATGAGATGTTGAGCAGGGTGCAGATGACCCTGCAACTCACAGGAAGTAAGTGCCTTTCTATTCTGTTGGCCCCAGATATTGGGGCAACTCTCCCACAGTTTTTCTCCCTTTACCATTTCTGACTTTTTCTCAAAGTCTGTGGACCCAGGAGAGTTGATGGGAATCATAAAAGGGCATTTAAAAAATACATTATGGTCCACACCCCCAAGGATGCTGAATTAGTGGGTCTGAGGTGGGGCCTGCAAGTCTGTAATAGGCCAAGAAGCTCCCTAGGCAGTTGCCAAGGCACATTAACCTTTAAATTCTGCTGCTTCTGCAGTGGCTTTGGAATCCTGATCTATATGACACAGGGAAAACATTTTTATATGGTGGCAAAATAGATTAGAAATTAAAATGGGTTGAAAGCCTTCATTTTGCAAGTGCTATGATGACTGAAGTGACTTAGCATGCATGATCGCCTCAAAAGAAGGTATTCACATAGGTTAACATAATATGGTTGCAGCAGTAACTATTAGATAATCATGATTTCTTTTTATTCTTGGCATACCCTCAGATCTTGCTAAAGGAACAATTTTTGATCTCAGAGGCAGCTCTTACAGTTCTAAAACTCTTGCAAACTGTGCCTTTCAGTTTTCTGTACATCAGTTGCACATGGGTAAACAATAAATTTTGAATGCTATTTGTCAAAATACTCATGGTATATGTGCAGGGAGTGAGAGTTTAGCCAGTTACTCAGCAGAGTTCTGCCTTTCAGTGTTGGCCAGAAATTCAGGCCAACTCATTGCATACTTTACATTTTAGGAGAAATGAATTAAGATGCTCATTTCCTTTGGCCACAAAAGTGTCTATCGCTTTGAGATTTTACAGGTAGTAAAGGCACAGGAGCAAATGATGATATCTGTGTAAGACATATTAATGTGAAAGAGTGCCCAGTGCATATTCAACTTGCATGTAAGATATTTTCAGATTAAAATTAAGCAAAGTAATGTATTTATGAGGGAAATAGCCACACTCCATTCTGCAAAGACAAGTACAGAGCTCCTTGTTCTGATCCAGGAAAGGTCTCAGTCTTTTCAAGAACACTTCAGTTCAAGGTACTACTGAATTTTTAGTTATTTAATTTAAAAAACTATACAATTTTAAAAGGTTACACTTCATTTAGTTACTAGAAAATATTGGTTATATTCCCCTGTGTGTACAATATATCCTTGAGCCTATCTTACACCCAACAGTTCATACACCCCTGGCCCTCATCTCTGTATGGCTCCTCCAACCCCCGCACTAATAACCACTAGTTTGTTCTCTGTATCTGTGAGTCTTCTTTTTTGGTTATATTCACCAGTTTGTTGTATTTCTTACAATTCTGTATATATATAAGTGATATCATACAATATTTGTCTTTCTCTTACTTCACCCATCAATATGCTCCTGCAGTTTTAAATGACCAATAAAATGTTCGAAATTGTCAGATACAAACTATAAAACGTTATCTTGCTGCTGCTGCTGCTGCTAAGTTGCTTCAGTCGTGTCCAACTCTGTGCGACCCCATAGACGGCAGCCCACCAGGCTCCCCCATCCCTGTTATCTTAACCTTGTGTAAATCTTCACTAATCTATCACAGGGAATGCTCCCAGCAGTTGTGCATGTATGCTTAGTCGCTCAGTTATGTCCAATTCCTTGCAACCCCATGGACTGCAGGCTGCCAAACTCCTGTCTTCATGGGATTTCCCATATTGGAGTGGGTTGCCATTTCCTTGTCCAAGAGATCTTCTTGACCCAGGGATTGAACCCACATCTTCTGCACTGGCAGGCGGATTCTATACCATTGCACCACCTAGGAAGCCCTGCCCAGCAGTTAGAACTATCTAATTCTGATAAAGAAAGAGAAATGTTCCAGAAAAAAAAAAATCAAGCAAAACCATTAATTTATATATTCATTCATGCATTGAACCAATACAGAGTACCTAATTTAATACAAGTCCCTAGAAAGTAGATACAGACTCTGCCCTCAAGTAGCAATAATCTAAAAGGAGAAATATGAAAGATTTTGCCTAACTAAAATCCAATAAGGAAAGTGAAACATACCCTACAAAGGATCGAAGGGTATAGAGTCCTGTGGTTATTTCACACGAGAGTGAAATCACTTCCATCTGGGAGCTTAAAAAAGGCTTCAAGGAGGGGATCATCCTTGAGCCAGTCCTCAAGTGTAGATTTTGGCTTTGAGGAAATAAGAAATAGGAGGGAAACAGGGAAGGCTGTTTCAGTTTGAAAGGTCATGGGAAACTGAAGGCATAGACAAGGAACAGTCTAGAACTGCTGATTTGCCTGGAGCAAGGGGTCAGGAACGGACACATAAGAGTTGCCTTACAAAACCACTGAAAACATGACTTTTGGCCTGGAAAGATGAGGACTTAGAGCATGATATAATAAATCTAAAGAAAAGCAGAAGTTTCTGTGAGGGGAAATTAGAATTTACAAATCTTGGAGATCAGAATTAAGCACTGTTCTTTAAAGACCGGTGATAGTTCAAGTAAGAGGAAGAACTTGGATACCAATATGATTAAAACCAGTTTACTCAAGACACTGTGCAAGCAGAAGGTTAAGGTTCAAGGGGAACTTAATTAACTTAGAGATAATAACATTGTCATGGTTGTTCTGAGAACTAAACAGAGTTTTAGGGAGCCCAATCCCAATCTTATGTGGTTAGTTCCTTCCATAAAATACAATTCTCCCTTAAAAAGCCTCAGTTCCATAGCCTAAAATCTTGGGTCTAGGCTTCCCTGGGTTCAAGTCCTTTCCTGTAGCATGCAAGATAACATGACTTTGGGCAAATTAAGTTTGTCTCCCCAAGCTCTAGATTTATCTATAAAATGATAATAGTTGATTGTTATAAGAACAATCATATTAAATAAGAAAACACTTGAGAAGTGCTTAACAGAATGCCAGTACTTTAGAGTAGATACTGGCTGTTATAGTTATGCTTGACTTGAATGCACCATGGGCCCAATTAGGGGTGACCTTTCCTATGGTCTGAATTCAAGGATTCAAAGGAGTAAGTAAATATGTCAGAGCTCGCCTTCAAAGGGCACCTAACAGGTGTGTGTTTTGCATGGAACATGTTCAGCAGTACACCAAGGGGCTGTCACTACATGTCCTTGTAGTGTTGAGAGTCCTGGATCACATGTGAATTTGGTTTTAGATATCTCAGCCTTCAACTGTCAAACTCAAAAATCCATACAAGACCCATCCTGTCTGGTGCCCAGGCCTGGGTTGAGACTTCGAGGTGAGAGATGAATAAACTAGTTATGAGAGTGTCAGGGCCAGGTTACAAAAGCATGGCTTGAGTGAATGTGATATTGAGCTGAGGTGGACATAACAGGCAGCACAGCTGGCCAGGACAAAAAGACAAAGTTGAAATTGTTTGCACGGAATAGCACCAAAGTTCACAGCTCTCAGGGCATCAAGCAAAACAGAGTAGTGAGTCAGTAGGAGACATGGTCAAAACTGGAGGCCACATGATCCTATTGGAAGACACTATATTCAACGTTGAATTCCATAACTGAAAATATTCTCAGAGAAGGACTGTGAGGAACAGTCCTGAGACTCTCTAAAGAAATGTAACAAACAGCAAAAAAGGGAACTGCAGTGATTCAGTAGGGCTGGAGCCAACCCTTCCCTCCCCTTCTCAGAACTCTGTTGTCATAAGTTAGATGACGGCTAAGGAAATCTGTTGTCATAGCAATGAGACTCTCCATGGCAACGTGAGGTTGGGGCCCCTCAGAACTCTCTGGGGCCATCGGGAGCTCATTCCTTAGAGCAGTATCCACCCTCCCTGGATGTGTTGCCCCATAAGGACCTCTGTCACTTGGGGAGCACCTCCATAAACACCTCCTTCCCTCCTCACGTGCTCCCAGCAAAGACAGCTCCCTTCCCCTCCTGCATTCCTCTCAAACTGAATCCAGTCCCCTTCAGAAGCTTCCTCCAAGTCTCCCCTGACTTTACTATCTCAGTTGTTTTAATAAGGAACACCAGCCCTCAGGAATAGTCAAGATGTAAAAGACTGCTCCTTTGTGCCAAACATTCAATAACTGAGACTCTTTGAGACCTACTCTGGGCTAGGCACTATTCCAGGTTCTAGTAAGATAAATCAAAGTTCTTACCCTAGAGGAACTTACAATAAATGGAATTTCCAATTATATTCATCATTTATACATGCATGTCTTAGAGACCTGCCACTGCTAAGTCGCGTCAGTCGTGTCCGACTCTGTGCGACCCCACAGACGGCAGCCCACCAGGCTCCCCCGTCCCTGGGATTCTCCAGGCAAGGACACTGGAGTCGGTTGCTGTTTCCTTCTCCAATGCAGGAAAGTGAAAAGTGAAAGGGAAGTCGCTCAGTCATGTCCGACTCGTAGCTACCCCATGGATGGCAGCCTACCAAGCTCCTCCGTCCATGGGATTTTCCAGGCAAGAGTACTGGAGTAGGGTGCCATTGCCTTTTCTGGTCTTAGAGACCTACTACGTGTTAATTCAGTTTCCCCAACATGATCTATAGACCAGGAGAGATGATTATGCTGGTACACAAAAGGAGGTAGAAAAGATGGTAAATGTAGCAGAAGGGTAGGTTTTACCAGTAAAAGAGGGGAAGGATGAAAGGAAGGGACTGGGGTAGGGAGCAGCCCCAGGCAAAGGAAAAGGCACTGTGGTTTCTCTGTGGGCTCTGGGGCCGCTGGTTAGCCCTGCTCATACTGTTACGCACACTCATGACCAAGTGCCCGAGGCTTCTTTGGTTTCCAGGTAGGACTGGGCCAGCAGAAATCTACAGGGGGGCAGAACATCCCACCCTGGTGCCCTGCTCTGAGACCCAGGTTCATGGTTAAACCTAAGGCAGAGCTGTAACCTCGAATGACATTATAGCTCCCACTGAAGCAGGAAAGCATGGCTTGCAAGCCCTGAATGATGGTGAACAGACCTGAATCCCAGTCCTGAAACCACCATTAGTCATTTGCTCCTAAGTCACTTGAATTTCTGAGCCTTGGTTCTCTCAGCTGTAAAATGGAGACAATATGTATGTCATTGGGGGTATTATGAGAATTAAATAATTTAATCTTGCGTAGCACAATGTTAATCCTCAGTAAATGGTAGCTGACATCAGATAGTAAACCAAGGATTCAGGGATGTGTCTGCTAAGCCGATTCAAGCATTCGATTCGTTTTAAATATCAGAAAATGTTTTTATTATCTGAACCATATAGTTATGAACTTATCAGAATAACTCGCTGAAAATTGTTTTGAATATTATATAGGGATCTTTAGAAAAGGAAATAAAATATCTTTATTTTTCTAGAGGGGGATGCAGTAGGGAGTAGATGAGGAACCCATTTTCCTTTGTTTTCTAAACATTACAAGGTAACTCAATACATTCTAAGACTAAGATTGTAGAGATTGTTTTGGAATCCTTATAAAAAGGAGAAATTTGGGGGGCCACAGTCACTTCCATCATTTTGGTCAGAAACTGACTTTTAGTAACCAGTCTCACTGAGGAAGATAGTTAAAAAAATTTTTTCTTTCATCTTTCAAACTCAATACTCTAGTAAGCAGGAATTTTAAATCCATGAATCTTGCTAATGCTAATACTGGGACTACTAATTATTATGATAGCTAACATTCATTGAGAGCTTACTAAGTGCCAGGCCAGGCCATGTCATAATTGTTTTGCATGTATAATATTAACTCATGCAGTCGTCAGAAGCAACTCTGAGATCAGTGCTATTATTAGTCCTCCCTGACAAACAAGGAACTAAGGCACAGGGGTGTGGAGAAACTGGCCCTCAGTGGTCTTCCAGGTCCTCTCCTAAATGGTAAGCCGGAACTCAGATCCAGGAGGTCTGGTTGCTGTGCCTGCGTAACTGTGCTTAACAGATGTCGTTTCATCATCCTCAAAATAACACATGGAATCAGATATTCCTTTTTTTTTTACAGGAAGATTAGAAAGTGTTTTTTTTTTTTTCTCCCCTTGCAGAGGAACTTATGTGTATACATTGATGAGATTATTGCTACTTGCAAGGTATCTGAAATATCACTGTTTTGATTTCATGATTTCATGCTATCATTTCTCTATTTTTATGCTTCCTTTTTATTTACAGAAGTGATCTTGATTTTGCACTTATAGTGAAATTATGAAGTTTTTTCCTTAAGCAAACTGTTTTCAGTAAAAAGAAAAAATCGGCTTTCAGCAAAGTGATGAAACATTCTGTGTCACCAGTGTGCGTGGCATGGTCGCAACTTCTGGTAGGCCTGGGGCTTGCTGGGCACCACGCAAGCCACAGCCATCTCTGGTCAGCAAGCAAACGTTTGCCTGGACAAGTCCAAACAGCAGATGACACGGGATGGAGGCTGGAGTACCAGAGGCAAACTCACCCTCTGCTGACCTCATGATCCTTTGAGAGGCCAGCCTCACATCTCACATTGCTCATCACCTCGGAAAATTTAGTGCGGCAAGAAGGAATTCTGACCCCTTCTAGGGATAAGCATGCTCATGCTTTAGTTATTAACTGTTTAATATTTTTATTGAAAATATTTATTTTAATACTGATCTAAAAGGGTGAATATTTTTAAAGGTATTGCCCCACTGCTGATTTCTGATCTGAATGCTGCCAAGAACAAGAAAGGAGAGAATACAATTGAAGAAGGTATCAGAGTCAATAAACATTGTATTCAATAGTTCTTTGATTTGAACCTTGCTCTTATCATTGAGGTTGCCACTTCTCTCATTTTTCGAGAAACTGCATGTTGGAAGAAAACAAGAGAAGGGAGCAATAGCTGGCCTGAGAAACTAGGGTGTTTACTGCCTAGAGGAACCACAAGTTCACAGAGGCCTGACTGGACTAAGAAATGACAGCTCAGCATAGGGAAGGAAAAAAAAAAGAAGAAGAAAAGAAAACCCAACAGCAGCAGCAAAGCAAAAACAAAACATGTTAAGAGATCCGGCCAGCACAAATTCCTGTCCCTCCCTCCTCTTCCACTCTCCCCGCAGCCATAGCAATCCCGTCTCCCCTAGAAAACCTGCGGGCAGCTCACGCGCACTCCCGGAGTCCCGTGCACGCGCGCCGTGCACGCGCCCCGTGCATTTCACCGCAGACCTCTCTCTCGCCCCCTCAGAAAGCAGACCACGTGTGAGGCGGGGCTGGAGAATGTAGTAAGAAAATGAGCGCTCAGCTGGCTGGCCCTGGCGCCTGACGGAAATAAGCGGAGGCAGGGAGGAAAACATACTGTTCCTTGCAATCTGATCACCTCCGTGCGAGCCTCCGGGTTACACACCCGGGGAGGCTGAGGCCCAGAGGCGAAGCTGATTACACCGGGCAGGAAAACCGAGCGTGGTGGACTGTTCCTGGGCAGATTAGAAACACATTGTTGGAGAAGCGGGGCCAGGCGACCTGGAGTGTGCAGGGCAGGGGGCCTGGAAGCTGGGTGTGGGGCCAGGGCCAGCAGGGCGGGAGTGGAGGGGGCAGAAGGCCTGTGTGGAGCGCTCTCTTTGCGAGCTGAGATTCCAGCTCCCAGGGTGGCCCCTGGCAGCTGCCCAGGCCGGCCTCACAGTGAGAAATCTGGAACAAGGAAGACGCTGGGACAAAAAGGGGTCTCTGGCCAGAGGGGCCACAGGCTTTATGAGACCTTTTTCAGTTCTGAGGGGGCACTGAATAACCTGGGCGTGACGCTGGAGGCAGATTGCCAGAGCTTACTTAGGAGAGCGAGTGTTTCTTGGGCACTTAACAGGAACTGAACCTGGGTCTCTGGTCAGAGCCAACAGGGAATATATTAACGGGGCGCTGGGCTATGCTCTTTTTACATATTTTGCGAAGTTTGGGATCACAGTATGGATTCTCACTGAATGGGAAAATGGGAGGGAAATGGCATTCCCCACCCCTCCAGGTGACCAGCACCCTAGAGTTTTCCAGAATCACACCAGTGCAGTTATTTGAAATAGTACCTAGAGGCCATGCTGGGGATTTTGTCACTAGGAAATCAGTAGAGCATGGCCCCCCTTTCAGCTTCCAGCTTAGGCAAGGACAGTCAAGAGTGAGAAGCCCAAGGTGTTTTTCACATCGTCCCCTGTGGGCGCCACCCCTGGGACTGCTGGACCCTCAGCCTCTCAAATCCTCAAGTCTTCCTTTGCGCACAGCTGAGCCCTTGCCAAAGTTCTCTCCTCTATCGCCACCTGGTGGCCCTGATGGCTAATCCTCCGCGTACTTGGCTGGAAATTCCTGGTTTACAGCAATTAAATGCATGTCCTGCTTCAGTCCCTGGGGTCGCACAGAGACCAACACGCAACCGAACAACAACAAATGAACGTAACCTGGCTCAGCTTTGAGGCCCACTTGTCCTTTCGCTCTGCCATTTAGATCAACGTTATTATCACTCTTTCCCTGTTTCCATCCTCTTTAGGTTCTCTGCCACTTCATCTCACTAAGGCACCTCCAGTGTTATTTTCATGGGACCCCAATTGCTTCTATTCTTAGAATTTTGCTAATGGACCAAAGTTTCATTTGAATATTTTTCAGTTTTCTAGGGAATCCTTCTCTCCCTCTCCTTTCACGGGTTTGGGACATGGACAATATCTCTTAGTGTTTGGTTTCACTCTGTGTGGATGGTACAATGCTGTATTCCACCTAAATTGTCCCTAACACCATTACTCAATCAGCTGAGACTAGGGACAGTAGCTCTGTTCAGTCTCAGGGTGGCTCCCTGCCCACCTGGAAGCCCTGAGAATACAGGTGAAAGACTTTGCTCTGGTTTTGACCAGGAGGCTCAGTCTGGTGTCTGAATCTGATCCATGAAGCCTGACCAAGCACGGTGAGAAAATCAGCCTTCTGGGCAACTGAGGTGGAGGCTAAGCTTGAGGTAGAAGGGAATTTGTCCAGAGCGGCAACCACAGGTGCAGTCTGCAGGGTTAATGCCCACTGCAAAACAGGAAGGCAGCCAAGGTCGGAACCCGAGAGGCAGGGTCAGGCCAAGGATGTAGGGGAGAGAAGGCCAGATGAGATGTGGGAGGAGATTGTCAAGGAGCCTCGCAGAGGCTCTTATCAGAGGCCTGCTGCATGGTAGGGTGGAAGGGGTTTAGGGGAGCAAAATGGAAATTTGCAGCACTGGCTCAGATCCACAGGGCTGAGCACACCCTCCAGATGTCTGGTTACCATTCCTTCAAGGAGATCCTTTGTAAATGGAACCTTTATTAGCCAATTCAATGCCCACCACGGATATAGAACACAGGTATCTCTAGGGCCTATGTCACACTCATGTAGTAGGTTGATCAGTTGGGCCTTCATTTATATAGAGCTTCATTCAAATGTTGATTTTTAAAAAATCATTTATTCATTTTCATTCAGCTGTCTACTGATGTGCTAGGTACAGTGCTGAGTGATGGGGCAGAAGGCAAATCAGGTACAATCTTGACTGTAGTAACTTACAGATTGAGGAGAGAAACACATACATAGGGACTCATGGCATCATCATCTCCTGAGAATTTCACAATAACCCTGTGGAGTACCCAGGGCTGGCATCACTATGATCACTTAGCAGAAGCAGCTGACTTTTCGAGACTCAGTTTTCTGTGCAATGGTACTTTGGGAACATTAGCGCCAATGACATCGGTCAAGTCCTTAGCATCGTGCCTTGCATATAGTAATGTTTCTTGTGTCTCCTGCATTGGCAGGCAGGTTCTTACCACTAGCACCACCTGCTGCTGCTGCTGCTGCTAAGTCGCTTCAGTCGTGTCCGACTCTGTGTGACCCCACACACAGCAGCCCACCAGGCTCCCCCGTCCCTGGGATTCTCCAGGCAAGAACACTGGAGTGGGTTGCCATTTCCTTCTCCAATGTATGAAAGTGAAAAGTGAAAGTGAAGTCGCTCAGTCGTGTCCAACTCTTCGCGACCCCATGGACTGCAGCCCACCAGGCTCCTCCGTCCATGGGATTTTCCAGGCAAGAGTACTGGAGTGGGGTGCCATTGCCTTCTCCAAGCACCACCTGGGAAGCCCAATTGCCTCATGAGAATGGAAGTGTTAGTTGCTTAGTTGTGTCCAACTCTTTGTGACCCTATAGACTGTAGCCCACCAGGCTCTTCTGTCCATGGGATTCTCCAGCAAGAATACTGGAGTGGGTTGCCATTCCCTTCTCCAGGGTATCTTCCTGATCCAGGGCTCAAACGTGGGTCTCCTGCATTGCAGGCAGATTCTTTCCTATATGAGCCACCAGGGAAGCCCCAGTTGCCTCATAAATGTTAGCTTAGTGATGATTGTGGTAAATTTGGAGTTCAGAAGGGTGATCCACTAATGATGGAGAAGGTATAGACTTAACACCTGGATCTTCTGATTCAAAATTCAGTGTATTTCCATTACTCTGTACTACCTGGTAAGATGTTATCTTAGAGATAGTTGCAGTAGCTGGGTAGTTAAATGCTTTCGATCACTTTTCTACTGTGGAGTTGATGGCAAAAAGCTATGATTTAGGAGGAAGAGAGGCAAATGGCTGTTGGCTATCTGAGTATTCATCACAGCCCTGACTCTTCCTGTATACTGGACTTGCACCTGAATCAAAGATCACATGCAGCATTCATTTACACGGATGAAAGGCAGCTGTGAATTCAACCTACAGAAGGAGGATTCTCCTCGGTCCAGGCTGAGGTGAGTGTAAGTTTGGATGAGAAATTTGGCAGATGAATGGGGACACACACCCCCAGAGGTTCTCATTCAGTAAATCCACTTCAAGAAATCTGTGTCTTTAAGACTCTGATGATGAGCAGGTTTGGGAAGGACTGGACTAGCTACCCTTCAGGGGTCTCTGTTGTTCCCTGGCTTGGCTGCTCGCAGAAAGGAAGGGTCTGATTAGTTTAAAACATGGCTAGGAATGAAAGGCAACTGAACCACAGAGGATGAAATTCAGCAGGAAGCCATGAACTCAGAGAAATGACTTGAATTCTAGCCCTGGGAAGGGCATGGCCAATCTGAGCCCTCTGATGGTGGAGCCCTCCTTGGCCTGCTCACAACTGCTAGCAAAAGACCAGTTCTCATGATAAAATAAGCCCCAAAGTAGGTTTATATCTGTCTTCTAAGTTCTCCGCTAGGCCTGGGTGGAGCTGATGTGGGTAACTCTCCATAGCAAGTCATAAGATCAACCATGACCGGACTTATCAGGAGACCAGACATCTCCAGATTGGCTCATTTCTGACATTCTGCTTCAGGATCCCTTATTCGCTTGCCTTATCCTTTCAGCCAGATCTTTTGTCCAACGGTGAGGCAGCGCAAGGATAAGAGCACACAGATTCCCTGAGGTGAGGCAGGTAAACAGGCCCAGGCCAGGCCCTGAGATGTCCTCACCCACTCTGGGTCACAGTCTCTTGATAAGTAAGCAACAGCTGCTTACTCAGAGGATTCTCCAGGCTCTGCTTCCTGAACTCAGCTATAAACCCTCCCCGCTCTGCGCTGTTTTCCCTGGATCTCCTACCTGAATTCTCCTTGCCTAGATCCTCTGTTTTGATGATAACTCTCTGAAAGGTTCTCCCTGGATTGAATTCTGCGTTCCCTTTGAGCACCTCCCCCTCCTCATATCCTGCATCCGTCTGTGAGATTCCCGGAGCCCCAGCACCACTGGCTTCCTGGACATAGCACTCCTGCCTGTGTCCTGCTCCTACGGTTCCTCCGAGTCTGGAGCGGAGGGCAAGGATTGGGTTCCAAAGCCTGAGGGGAAACGGGGTGTTTCTGTCCCAGGCAGCACAGGCCCTGAGGTCCAAGAGGAATAACAACAACAACAACAAGAAGTGAGAAAAGGCAGCGAAGGAACTGAGCCAGATTGCCTCCGGGGGCCAGCAGGCCTGAGTGCTTTAGACTAACTTAAAGGGCCAGGCACAAGGAAAATTGATGGTTCTCAGCTCTGCTTGCCCCTTAGAATCACTCGGAGTGCTTCTAAAGAAAAACACCAATGTCTAGATCCTATCACAGAGCAATTACAGAATCTCTGGGGATAGTCCTGACGTGTGTGCTCACCCTTTCCCAGAAGGGTTTGATGTGTAGCCAGGGTTAAAAATTCCTGAGATGATGACAGACTCAGATCCCTTTGCCTGGTCTTCGGTGTTCTCTCCTCTATCTTTCCCAGCAGTGCATGGGCAGGTCCTCCCAGAAGCAGCTTGATGGATAGAGAGAGAGCCAGGGCTTTTGAGAAATGCATGGACTCAGATCTCATGCAGATCATCAACTAGTTGTGATCTTTGGCAGGTCTTAACATTTCTAATTCTGTCTGGAGTTATTTCTCCAGTGATCTCCAGTAACATATTGGGTACCTACCAACCTGGGGAGTTTCTCTTTTGGTATCCTATCACTTTGCCTTTTCATACTGTTCATGGGGTTCTCAAGGCAAGAATACTGAAGTGGCTTGCCATTCCCTTCTTCAGTGGACCACATTCTGTCAGATCTCTCCACCATGACCCTCCCATCTTGGGTTGCCCTGCAAGCATGGCTTGGTTTCATTGAGTTAGACAAGGGTGTGGTCCTAGTGTGATTAGATTGACTAGTTTTCTGTGAGTATGGTTTCAGTGTGTCTGCCCTCTGATTCCCTCTTGCAACACCTACCATCTTACTTGGGTTTCTCTTACCTTGGGTGTGGGGTATCTCTTCACAGCTGCTCCAGCAAAGCACAGCCACTGCACCTTACCTTGGACGAGGAGTATCTCCTTACCGCCACCGTTCCTGAAGTATGGTTTCAGTGTGTCTGCCCTCTGATTCCCTCTTGCAACACCTACCATCTTACTTGGGTTTCTGTTACCTTGGGCCTGGGGTACCTCTTCACAGTTGCTCCAGCAAAGCATAGCCACTGCACCTTACTTTGGACGAGGGGTATCTCCTTATCACCACCGTTCCTGACCTTCAATGTAGGATAGCTCCTCTAGGCCGTCCTGTGCCTGCCCAGCCCCCACTCCTCAGGTTGCTCCTCCCAGCGGCCCTGGCCTCTAGCGTGGGTGGCTCCTCCCAGTTGCTGCTCCTGGCCTCAGGGGCGAGGTGGCCTCTCCTGGCGCCCCAAACCTCAGACGTGAGGTGTCTCCTCTCTGCTGCCACTGCCCTGTGACGTGGGGTAGCTCCTCCTGGCTGCTGCTCTGACCTCAGAAACGGAGTGTCTCCTCTGGCCACCACTGACCTCGGACGCGGGGTGTCTCCTCCCAGCTGCCGCCCCTGACCTCTACTGGTAATAAGATTTAATTCATCTAATTATAACTCTAGGGCAGAGTCCAGCAATATCTTGACTGATGCCATCTGTGCCTCACTACTGCCTGCACCATCCCTCACCCTTTCAATTGCTTCAAACATAATTAAAGAATGTAGTTCTAAAGCCATACTATGATTTTGTACTTAAAGTGGTTAGTAATGCTTCCATATGCTCATATTATAGTTTAGAATATATCAAAAAATGAGAAAATTTGAATAACTACTTTTTGAAACTTTTTGTGTGCTTTTTTTAATTAAAAAATTTATATTTATTTTCTAATTTTACTTATTTTGTTCTATTAGTTTTACTTTTGAAATATAAATTAGCTGGTAATTACTTCTAACTTTTATCTTAAGTTCTTTGATTCTATAAATTTTGGATTTATCAACTTCTGTGCTATTCACAGAATGTTATAGTTAATTATTTTACATTGTGCTATTGGACATGGGTTTGGGTGAACTCCGGGAGTTGGTGATGGACAGGGAGGCCTGGTGTGCTGCAGTCCATGAGGTGCAAAGAGTCGGACACGACTGAGCGACTGAACTGAACTGAATTGATCCTTAAAAAAAAATCTTAACTTCAAAACTTTTGACATGTATTTACAGGAAAGTTTATAGTTTAGAAACGACAGTGGCCAGTCACCTACCATGTAGTTCAGGTTTCACAGGACATTGAGATCACATTTTAAGTATTGCATCTGTTATCTTTGTAGTGTGTTTGGTATTTAATTTTGTTAATGCTAGAATATATTTCTTTGTCTTTCCTGAAAACTATAATTTATTCTGGCATTTTTCTAACTTCATAGAAGAACTTACTTTATATTTTATATATATATACATATATTTTACTTTAAGATATTGTATTGGTTTGCCATACATCAACATGAAAACATGAATCCATCACATATTTTTTAAAGAAATATTTCTTCTGTTAGCTATTCCAGAGCTTGGTAAATAGGAGATTTTTACATATTGTGCAATTTCATTTAAATTCTATTGGAAATGTATTGATAAATATTTTATAATTCTCTTTCATGGAAATAAACCATTATTAATGGCTTCACAGCATGGTAAGAATTATTCACAGATGACATGGGATATACTTTGTGAGCAGTTCTTTGTTTTGATAAGTATTAAAGCTTACATTTATAATAGTTAATTATTTTTAGATTATTATTGTAATGACTTGAGATGATATTAACAAGATAACAATTGCCCTCACTGAGAAAGTAATATATGGTTTCATTTTAAAAAGTGTAGTATTGAGTCCAGGTGTACTTTTGTTTCATATAGTCTTAACACAAGCCTAATTATGGCATTACAAAATAAAATCAATTGCACACGGTTTATCACCATGTGTAACAGAAAGATATTATTAGGAAAAGTCACCATTTTCCTAGACTATTACTGATTTAATAATCAAGTTGAACTACTATGTCACAATAATCATACAATACCTAGAAAGCTGTGCCACTATAATAACTTTGATATCTTGATGAATTAGTCTGCCATCCATATCTCATATAATACTACTAATTTCAATAATATTCTAGTTACACATTAGTAATTGTATTTTATTGTAACTAAATGTGATCATAAAAACTTATTATATTAGTTGATTAAGACATCCAAGGTTTTTTCCATGCTTAGTCCTTAATAGAGATTAATTGACTGACACTGTTGATGTTCTATAGGGTTAATGATGACCAATGACTGTCACATTAATAAATCACAATTTAAATACCAAGAGTAACATTTAAGTTTTTATAGATATGATGCAGTAATATAGACAGTGTCTGTGACTTCATCCTTTATAATTTGAGAACTGACAAACTCAAAACTTGCTGATAGAACCCTCTGTGGTTCAAGTGTTATTGGATTGGCAGATTTTTGCCACTGATGCTCTCCCCATTTGCACATAATTAATTAGTAATAAGTGAGGAAATTGCATTATGACCTAGTTATATATCTCTGTGGACATCTGAGTATTTAGAGAAAATGATAGTTCTAGATAGGACACATGAAACTAATTTCAAATGCCATTCAGATGGTGCTTTTCAGTTTGTAAGTGTGTATCAGAGTGAGATATATCTCACTAGAACCTTTTTAAGCTATTGTCCCTGAATATGCTTTTAATATTATGGGGCATAATGACATTTTGAACTTGTAGCTCAAGATCTTTGTATGTGAACTCTCACCTCTGATGAGGTTATTAGTGATCTCAATAGCATGTAAAACTGCTTGGATGTTTGGAAAAAATCATACTTTTGTTTAGTTTTTCTACTTTAATATGTATTAAGCTTATTGGAAGCCTCTAAACTACATACATTAAGTAAAATTCTAGACTTATGATATATGGGTGATATGCTATCACCTAAATAAAATATCATAAAATATGCTATCATTTCAGGTAAGGTAACTGAGTAAATTTGTGATCACAGGTTGTACCCTTTCTCATTATTTATGGAATTTTTTTTTTTAGCAAATTTGTCTGATGTATTCTCAAACATATACATATAAGAAGGAAACTGAAGCATTGGTCACAGAAATATTTAAAAGTTGTGTGAAGATTATTAGACATATAACTATATATGTGGATGATTAAAATTAACTATTAATAGAGTGCTATGATTTAAAGATTATTTCAATGAACTTCTTATGAAGAGGTCGTTTATACCAAAATCCTGTAGAGAAAGAAGGGTTAAAGTAATACAAATAAACAATATATTGTTTTCACTTTTCTATCAGTCATTGCCTGGATTATTATGCACAGAAATGTCCCTGTATCATTTGAACTGTATTAATTTTTATTAACTTTCTATTCCTTGTGACAGGAACATGCTCTGTTTCTTTATACTCATTACAGAATATTTCAGGCATTGCATTCTCTGATTGCTGTAGTATCTGGTGTTCAAGCTATTCCAGTTTCCTGGGTTACCTAAGGAAAAACATATGGAGAGAGAACTATTTATTTTATGTTAGCTTTTTTCCTAACATGAGAATTTTACTAAATGTCAACATAAAGACATTCTGAGGATAATCAAGAGAAACTGTCCTTAATGAACCTATTTCTTAGCAATAAATATGATCCAAAAATGATCACCACATTTATTTTTTTGTGGTACACTCAATTTTAGCATAAATCCATTGACTATTGACTTAAAAGGTATATATTTAGCATTAGCAAATGCTGGTTTTTGTGCTTCTTGCTGGGGATGTAGAGAGAAAAGGTTGATGTTCTCTTGGGGCTCCCAGTCTGTCATGGCATTGGGTATTAAACCAATCCCAACCTTCCTAAAGATTTAATTATCTTTGATATGTGTTGGGGAGGGCATGGCAACCCACTCCAGTATTCTTGCCTGGAGAATCCCTTGGACAGAGGAACCTGATGGGCTATAGTCCACTGGGCCATGAAAAGTTGTACAGCACTGAAGCGGCTTAACACGTACACACACATAATATGTGTCAGGAACCTCACATAGAAGACACTATAAAAATGTGCGAATGGGAAATTTGACAGATCTATGGATTCGGAGAAAGATCTCTCTAAAAAAGTGACATTTAAACTGAGATTTGATGATAATAGTCATTTCGGCAAAGAGAAAAAGGAGATTGAGTATTCAGGAATGGTAACAGAAGACTTGTCAAAACCCTCTTCTTCCATCCATCAGGAAGAAACACAGTATGTTAAAAGTAAAACAATTACTTTAAGAACTGGTCTAACTTGTACAAGAAGATTTTTTATAATAGTGGTATACACATATTGCAATGATATATAA